>OX451738.1:1563399713-1563690080 GCA_948472305.1 Vicia faba | reverse complement strand
ATGGAGAGACCTTGCGGGAAGGGTCCAACCTCCATTGTCTGATAGGGAACTGGTGGACATGTTCCTGGGTACATTATTCGGGCCATTCTTTAACCACCTGATTGGAAGTTCTTCCGCTGGGTTTACGAATTGATCTGGACAGGAGAAAGAGTGGAAGCTGGTGTGATACGGTGGCAAAATTGACTGTTAATACTGGTTGTGTTTTTCGTTCGCAAAGTCACGATAAGAAAGAGTCTCCATCGAATTTTCTTTTATCCAACAAAGGAAAGGGTGAAAAGAACAGAAAAATACCTTTTTCAAGATTTTCTGAGTAAGGGGGGTAGATTATGGAAAGGGAAGGTGTTAGCACCCTTTCCATCCTTGGTTTTCCACGGGCTCTTAGGTACTTGCTCATTTTGAAAACTGTTTGTATTTGTGTGTTTTGAAAGGTTTTTGTTTGTTTTATGGTAACTCTTGTATCAGTCCTCAAGAGTGTGATAAAGCATTTTGAAAATAGTTTTTGAAAAGTGTGTAAGTGTGAAAACTTAGGTTGAGCAAGTACTTAAGAGTCATCTACCTACTCGAAAAAGGATGTTCTTTTCCTCCTTTCCTTTAGATAGTGCTATCCTACTATTAGTGAGTAGGTAGCCCTATCGTTGGATGTTAAGGGACTATCGAAAGGGACGTTATGGTCATTAAAGGCAACATGTAAGGATATATTAGCATTTGAAGGGACTGTCATCATATAGGCAACATTGAGGGACAAGATCATTTCTCGTAGGCAACTCGAGGGACGTTAAGGGACCATGATCTTTATGATGACTTTTAGATTGAGGGTCTTTGCTAAGATATTCCTATGTTCGAGGGACATACCATTATTTTCCGAGGCAACCAAGTAAGGAGTACCCTAAGGGTGCAAGTGTGCAATAGTGCTTTTTTCAGTTATTTGTCTTTGAATTTAGGTTTTCTAGCGCTTTAATTTTCAGTCTTATCATATACTCCTAATTACTAACTGTAATATTGTACAGAAAATATAAAGTGCGAGAATTTAGATCCTACGCTATTACAATGCTTCGGGACAGTTACATAAAAAAGGTACAAGAAAATAAAGTGCGGAATTTTAAATCTAGACTATTACATCCCGTAATAAGTTACATTATTATATAAAATGCGAGAATAAAAATAATGCACGCGAAATGAAATATTACGTCTAAAAAATCCTAAGAATGAAAGTCTTTTTTTGGTTTTATTTTTATTTAGGAAAATACTTAAAATGAACATCCTAAAGTTTATTTAAAAAATAAAAATTAATTAAGAAATAGTCTAAGTTCTTTTCTTGTTTAGTTTTTATTATGAAAAGAAAATGATTAAACCTAAATTAAATCCTAAGTTCTAATTCAATTTTAATTAAGAAAAATGGTTTAAATAGTTATTAATTAATTCAAGAAATTAATTATTTAATAAAAAAAATCTAATCCTAATTTTTTATTTATTATTTGGCTAATTGAATGAATAATCAAGAAAAACAAAATAAAAAAAGAAATAAAACAATACAAAAAAAATGCAAAGTGGGCCTGGGTGATTAAAAAAAAGTGGGGGTGCATTATTGAATTCGCTGGCCCATGAAGGGAGAAGCCCAGATTTTCTTTTGGATCCAATGTGGATTATTTCTTGATGGCACACGGTGAGCCTGCAGATGGAGTGCGCTAGATCTGATCAGATGAATATCTGATGGCACATGACTGATGGTGTATGATGCACATATGGCTACAAGGAGCACCGGATCTGTATGAAACAAAGGTTAGAAAATAAAATGCTTGACCTGAGATTCGAACCCAGTTCCTCCCCTTCACATACACGCTTCCCTGCCAGCTGAACTATCATAGCATTCGTTACATAAAGTCAATTAATAATATAATATACAAAAATGTCAATATTGGAAAAAAAATAAAAAAACATGCGTGCTGATTTGAACAAGCCAATTGTAGGCTGCCACACATTGTCTTCTTCCCCCTCCGTCGTCTTAGGTAATAAGACCTGTAGTGACAATTTTTTTCTGTCACTATAGCACCTGCAATTCAAAAAAAAAAACTACAATACATAAAATAAATTCAATGTGAGGCCATAGATTGATTGACCTCAACCTCTTGAGCATATTGGTACCCTTGGTTGGGCCTAATTTTGGCTATTTCAAGAAACCCTAATTTGGAGGTGCAAACCCTAACAATGGCAACGTACGATTCCTGCACCAAAACCTCAATCCAACTATACAGAAAGCTTGCAAATATTTAAATGATCAGTAATGCATGGCCAAAATGTATTTATATTACACAAATTAAGCAAAATAAAATGGGCAAGAATTGCAAACTGTGCGAACTAGTTGGATCGTTTCGTGGCGTTTTAGGACTTGGTGATGATCGCAAATGCTTCAGGGAAGCTCCAGGAATATGTTTGGATCTTTGGTTTGGATTGAGGAAGGCTGAAACTGCACTCTTGGATTTCACAATTTTGGAAGATTTTTTGTGAATTTCGTGTGCTCTCTTTAGGCTGTATTTTTGTGTGTTTGGCTTGCCAAAGTAATGTACTTATAGCATAGAAGGAGGAGACACAATTGAATGGAGAAGATAATGGCCATAAATCATGTTTCTAACAAGAATACAACAAATTCAAAGCCTTCCAAAATTTCCAAAACATGCCTTACCCTTGCTTGAATGAACTTGGTCACTTGTGCACAAAATCTTGGGCTTCAAGACAAGTCAAAACAACAGCCTAAATGCCTAAGCCCATTCCCAATTATTTTGTACCATTTATTTTATATTTATTTGAAATAAATTAAAATAAATATGTACAAAATAGGTAGAAAATGCAAGGCCATGCAAAAATAAGATTATAGGTCCCCTATGACCTTAGGAAGATATTTGAACCTTAAAAAGTTAGGCCATTGACCCAAAAATTTAAATTTGCTCAATGCACAATTCTTGAAATTTCCAAACTTTTCCCAACTTAGGCAAGCCATAACTTTCTCAATTTTTATTTCATTATGATGAATTTGTACTTTCTGGAAAGCACAAGATGTTTACTTCAATCCCTCTTTTGATCAATTTTGAATTTGAAGATGTTATCTTGATGTAAAAGGTCTTGGCAAAAAGTGGCTTTTGTTGACTTTTTGAAAATGACCTGTAATGTCTGAACTCATATCTTTCAAATGGTGTATTTCTTGATCTTGAGGGATGAAGAGAAGTTGTAGGGAATTGAATTATATTCAAAATGAGCTTTGGTTGGAAATTTTTTGATAAAGTATGAGAAAGTTATGCTTGGTGAAAATTTGGTTGACTTTTCCTATAGAAACCCTAATTTGCCATTTTTGACTTTTGATGGGTTATGAGAATTTCTTGAGGAATCATGATCTACCCTTGATCAAATGATGGATATCACTTCAAAATGTTGATGTTGACCAAAAATCTTGAAGTTTGACTGTACATGGGCCACAGTTGACTTTTGACCTAACACAATTGATTTTCCAATACTTGAGCAATTGACTGAGCAAACTTATTGTGCAAGGCATGAAATTTGGCATGGATGACCTTGGGGGCATATTAGGACAATGGAGAACATTTTGGATCCTTGAACCTCAACTATCTTTATGAAAATGGAAACCCTAGTTGGGGGTTCATTGTCTTAGGAGGAGAATTGTCTGGTTAATTCTATGTCAACCTTGAGTAATTGAGAACCTCTTGGAGTATGTCTTGTGTGAAAATGGGAGGGAAAATTTTGGGTTACAACAGCTTCCCCTGTTCAATCTTCTTAAACCTGAAGATTTAGATTGTCTTGTTTGCCTTTCGTGATCTGAAGGTGGAAGATGATTGAACACTAGAGTGCCCAAAAATTTGCTCTCGTCCAAAGTGAGACTGTTGGTGAATAATATCGGGAATAAGCTTACAGATGCCATTTGGAAAAGATGACAAAGGACTGTCGGAGATGGGCTTAAAGATGCCATCCAAGGATTATGATGGAGAGTCGTCGGAGATGGGCTTAAAGATGCCATCCAAAAGAGATGCTGACTTCACAAGAATTCTATTTGCGGGGATTCATGTTCCTACCGTCTGAGGAGGAGTTCGCTGGGGAATGTTTTTTAGGGGAATAGAGTCTAGGAGCTTTGACTGTCCATTACTCTACTGGGGAGTCATCTCTTGACTGAAGAGACGAAAGTGAACTGCTATCTGGTCAGGATCCAGGCTTCATGGTGATTTGCTAAGGATAATAAGGTTGACTGCTATCTGGTTGTATTCCAGGCTTCACAGCGACTTACTGGGGGAAATGAGATTAAATTGTTATCTGGTCGTACCCCAGAATTTGCAGTTTCTTTAAATGGAATAGGACTCATAGAGATCTTAGTGTTGATTTGACTGAACCGGAGGGAAATCTTGAATTAACTTTGACTGGATAAGAATCAGAAAAATCTTAGTGTCGATTTAACTGAAGCAGAAAAAGGTCTCAGAATATCCTCAACTAGAATAGGAATCAGAGAGATCTTAGTAGCGATTTGATTGAACTAGAGAAGGTCTTGATTTATCTTTGACTGGATAAGAATCAGAAAAATCTTAGTGTCGATTTAACTGAACCAGAGAAAAGATATATCGGAAAAGTATCAGTAATAAATAAATGGTCGATTCAAACTGAACCAGTAGAGGTCTTGGTTTATCTTTGAATGGGTAAGAATAAAAAAATCTTAGTGTCGATTTAACTGAACCAGAAAAAGTTCTTGGATCATCTTCAACTGGAATAGAAATCAGAGAGATCTTAGTGTCGGTCTGACTGAACCAGAGAAGGTCTTTAATTAAATTTGACTGGAATGGAAATCAGAAGAATATTAGGGTCGATTCGACTGAACCATACAAAAGTCTTGGAATATCTTCAACTGGAATAGAAATCGGAGAGATCTTAGTGTCGATCTGACTGAACCAGAGAAGGTCTTTAATTAACTTTGACTGGAATGGAAATCAGAAGAATCTTAGGATCGATTCGACTGAACCTGACAAAAGTCTTGGAATATCTTCAACTTGAATAGGAATCAGAGAGATCTTAGTGGCGATATGACTGAACCAGAGAAGGTCTTGTGAGGGAATCTTTCTGAGGAAGATCCTGAGATAACCCTTTGTTATACGTAGTTTTTGAGAAGACTACCAGGTCACATAAGTAGTCAGCGGTGTTTGTTGATTTGATCTTTTCCCTGAAAAAGGCAAAGAGTTAGTCATATGCAATGTCATGATGTATGAAATGATTGTGATGATGTTCTCAAAATAAATGAGATTATGTTGTATGCGATGTGTATGCGCATACCATGATGTATGAATATGGGATGCTATTGAGATGTTTCCCAGTCTAGGAAAATAAATCCCGGACTACTACTGGAGAGTATTGGGAAGCTGAATCCTTCCTTTCCGCTGGGGATGATGAATGGATATGATTTTCCGGGGACTCCCTCTTCCTGTTTGAGGATACTCTGTCGGGGATTAACTCTGCTTGAGAATAACTCTATGGAGAGAGGATGCTCTGTTGGGAGATTTTGCCGATGTAGAGAAATAAACTTTGTTGGGGGATAAACTTCTGCAGCTAGAGAAATAAACTCTACCGGAGAGGAGGTTTTATAAACTGTTTAAGATTATAAATCTCGACTAGGGAATACAGATTTTAGTTCTCTGAAGGAACTTCGCTGGAGGAGGTAATTCCTACTTGTGGAAGGAGAGATCCAAACTTTGGTTATTTCTACTCTGTGGGGAATATAGACGTCACGAGGTCGTATGTTGAGGACTTTGTCTCAAACTGTCTCTGCCCTTGTACCATGCTGGAAAGAGTAACTGTCAGGATGTCAAATTGTTTTCTAGACTTTGCCCCGTTCCTTAAAGTCATTAGCAACTGTCTTTCTGTTTTTTATGCAAGTATTTGTGAACAGTAATCATATTCAAATGCATATGTCAAGAATAAGTCATTGGACGTTTTTTCAAAACAAAATAGAAAAAGTAAAACAAATAGTTATGTACTTTCAAGGAATGATTTGTATTGATTTTTTTGAAGTTTGCCTATAACAGGCATTTTGTACAAAGAGACTGACGTTCTAGTAGGAGAACACGGTCGTAAGAAATGAAAATCACCCAAAATAGTGTACAAAGATAAAAAAAACTATGTGTAATAATCCCATCGAGTTTTAATTCTTCTATTACCCCTATGTCTTCGAGCATCTCATCACTTTGCTACTCGTCCGAAGCTGACTGGATTGATCGACACCGTTTGGAGCTTGATAGTTGATACTGAGGTCTGGTCGTAAGGTGATCCAATGGAACATAATGATACGCTTCAAATCCCTAACTTTTTCCTGGACAGCCCTTTCGGGTTTTCAGTCCGTCGGGATACCCTTTTTTTCCCAAGCCGCCCTTTCAGGTTTTCGACTTGCCTGGTGTACATATTTTTTCGTTTTTATCCCTAATTTTTGCCCGAATCCTTTTGGTTCACCGGGATGCCCTTATTTTTTCCTAGGCCAGTCAACCTAGCGGGTCTTTATTCATGCATAGTATTTTTTCACTATGTCCGCATTAACAGGGTGAGGAAGGTCGTCACCATCCATGGTGGTCAGAATCATGGCTCCACAGAAAAATATGCTTTTGATCACAAATGGCACTTCGTACGTGGGAGTCCATTTGCCACCGGGATCACCTTGTGGCAGTATGATGCGCTTGATTACCAGATCACCCACTTGATACACTTGACGTCTGACCTTTTTGTTGAAAGCCTTGATCATTCGCTTTGGATACATTTGACCATGATAGACAGCAGTAAGTCTTTTCTCATCAATCAAATTCAGTTGATCAAGTCGGGTCTGGATCCAATCATCTTCATTCAAACCTGCATCCTTCATGATCCTTAAAGAAGGGATCTGGATCTCAATAGGCAGGACAACCTCCATACCATATACCAGAGAATAAGGTGTTTCCCCTATTGATGTACGCGCTGAGGTGCGGTAACCATGAAGAACAAATGGTAACATCTCATGCCAGTACTTGTATGTCACCGTCATCTTCTGTATGATTTTCTTGATATTCTTGTTAGCAGCCTCCATAACACCATTCATCTTCGGCCAATAAGGGGAAGAATTATGATGATGGATCTTGAATTGTTTACAGAGTTCGGTGATCATTGTATTATTGAGATTTGTACCATTGTCTGTGATGATTCTTTCAGGGACACCATACCGACAAATCAAGTTATGCTTGATAAACCGCGCCACAACATTCTTGGTAACAGTAGAAAAGAAGGTAGCCTTCAACCCACTTTGTGAAGTAATCAATAGCCACAAGGATGAAGTGATGCCCATTGGAGGCGGTAGGTTTAATTTCTCCGATCATGTCAATGTCCCACATTGCAAAGGGCCAGGGAGCCCTCAAGACATTCAAGTGGACCAGAGGTACTTTTACTTTATCAGCATAGATATGACATTTGTGACAAGTTCGAGAATGCTGATAACAGTCTGCTTACATAGTGGACCAATAATATCCTTCCCGTAGGATCTTTTAAGCCATGGTATGTCCACTAGAGTGGGTTCCAAAGGTACCTTCATATAAATCTGCCATGATCCTCTCTGCTTCGCTCTTGTCTACGCACCAAAGTAAAGTAGATTCATGATTGCGCTTGTAGAGGATTCCATTATTGAGGAAGAACTTTGCGGCAAAACTTCTCAGAAACTTCTTATCATTGACAGATGTCCCCTCAGGATATTATTAAGCCTCAAGATACCTCTTGACTTCATGGAACCAAGGTTTGTCTGCCACCTCTTCAGGGTCAATCTCATAGCAGCATGCTGGTTCATCCAACCTCTCAATAGTGATCTGAGGAGCCTCGATGTCCCATCTGACCTTGAACATAGATGACATAGTGGCTAGCGCGTCCGCTAACTATTTCTCTTCTCGTGGAAAATGTTCAAAGGTGACCTCTTCAAAGTGTGGAAGCAATGTCAACACATGTTCTTTGTAAGGGATGAGATTAGGGTGCTTCGTGTCTCACTCTCCTTTGATCTAACTTATTACCAAGGCTGAATCCCCGAAAACGCTCAAGAACTTAATCCCCAGGTCAATAGTAGTTTTGAGACCCATGATGTATGCTTCATACTCTGCATATTGTTGGTACAGTTGAAACATAGTCTGGCGGTGAAAGGAGTATGACAGCCCCCGGGAGATATGATTATATCACTGATGCCATTGCCGAGTGCATTGGAGGCTCCATCAAAAACCATAGTCCATCAGGATCCTTCCTCAGGTTCTTCATCCGGTCCAGGTTCTTCATAGTCAGTCACTAACATAATATTCTCGTCTGAGAACTCAAAATTCATGGACTGGTAGTCATCCATGGCCTGATGAGCCAAAATATCAAGTAATACACTTCCCTTGATTGCTTTCTGGGTCGTGTATTGGATATCGTATTCGGTCAAGATCATTTTCCATCTCGAAGATGTACTTTATCAGATCCATCTTAGATATCAACAATGTAGTGTGGGTCAACATGTACTATCTCAGTCGGAGAGCAGCCCATGCCAAAGCACAACAAGTTTTCTCGAGCAGTGAGTATCTTGTTTCACAGTCGGTAAACTTTTTGCTAAGGTAGTATATTGCATGCTCTTTTCGATCGGACTCGTCATGCTGCCCCAACACACACCCCATCGAATTATCTAACATTGTTAAGTACATTATCAAAGGTCTTCCTTCAATCGGAGGCATCCGAATTGGAGGCTCTTGAAGGTATTCTTTGATTCTCTCGAAGGTGATCTGGCACTCATCATTCTACTTTACCACTTGATCTTTCTTTAGGAGTTTGAAGATTAGCTCACAAGTAGCAGTTAAATTGGAAATGAACCTGGCAATGTAATTCAGGCGTCCTAAGAAACCTCTAACTTCCTTCTAAGTGCGAGGAGCCGACATCTCTTGTATGGCCTTCACCTTTGCAGGGTCTACCTGAATACCCTTGTCACTGACAATGAAACCTAGGAGTTTACCAGACCTTACCCCGAAGGTGCACTTGTTCGGATTTAACCTCAACTTGTATGTCTTCAACCTATCAAACAACTTTTGTAGATGATCAAGGTGTTCTTCCTCAATTTGAGACCTGGCTATCATGTCATCAACATAGACCTCTATCTCATGGTGAATCATGTCATGAAATAGAGCTGACATAGCTCGCTGATAGGTTACCCCGACGTTCTTCAGGCCAAACGACATCACTTTGTAGTAGAAAGTTCCCCATTGCGTGACGGAGGTTGTCTTCTTCATGTCTTCGGGTGCCATCTTGATCTGAGTGTAACCAGAGAAACCGTCCATGAAGGAAAATATCTTGTGATATGCGGTGTTGTCAACCAGAACATCAATGTGGGGAAGAGGAAAGTCATCTTTGGGGCTTGCCCTGTTCAAATCTCTGTAGTCCACACACATCCGTATTTTGTCGTCCTTTTTAGGTACCGGGACTATGTTAGCAACCCATTGGGGATAAGAGGTGATAGCTAGGAACCCAGTGTTGAACTGTTTCGTAACCTCTACTTTAATCTTCTCTGACATTTCAGGTCGCATACGACGGACCTTCTGCTTTACTGGAGGGAAATCTTCTTTAGTTGGCAGACAATGAACCACAATATTCGTGTCCAGTCCTGGCATGTCTTCATATGACCAGGCAAAGATCTCGACATAGTCATGCAACATTCGTATCAACCGCTGTTTGACACTAAGCTCCAAATTTGCACCTATCTTGACTTATTTTCTATCCTCTTCTGTGCCCAAGTTTATTGTCTCAAATGGCTCTTCATGAGGCTGTATGGCCCTTTCTTCCTGCTGTAACAACCTAGCAAGTTCTCCGGGTACCTCACAATCTTCCTCACCTTCGTCCTCCGCTTGGTTGATCGGATTTTCAAAGTCATAACCGGCAATAGAAGAACTGTTATCAATAGGATCTAAAGTGGATATGGATCTGCAGTTTGATACATGAGTGTGTGTAAGAGCATAGCTGTATAGACAAAGTAAAAAGCAGAAAAGAAAAACAGAGAGCACAAAATTTGTATGCAATAAACGTCCAATGCTTTATTAATGCCATATGAAATTGAAACATGATAACCCTCACAAATAAAACATTGTGCCCCGGGTAAGACACATGGCCATAGAGTTTATATTGTTATTACATATAAAAAAACAAGAAAGAAAATTACTTCTAAATAAAAGTAATTAGTACAATGTCTTTTGCTATCCAGTTATTGGGTCCACCGTTGGTAGTAGGGAAGATCCAGCTATCCATGTCATCGTCACCATCACTGTCTTCTAGAGCGTTAACCGCATGATTGTTGATGCATATGAGAGGTCTTCCAGAACGAGTGTGTCAAACAACCATTTGAACCCCTGAAGAGAAATCCAAACAAAACTTATCAAATTTGTATGGGATGTCAGGGAGTTGGCCCCAGATCATAGACCCACCTTCTTCAATAACTGCTTTTGCATCCTTAAGAGAAGCCATCTTCAAGGGAGGTCTGGTGATATTTGGCAAATTGGTGATAGTTTTAGTTGCAGCCATAGTCTGAGGTACCTCTTTGAAGTTTTGACACGGAGTCTCGATGAAATCGCCACCCATTTCTACATATCTGAAGGAATTCAAATGGCTTACCATGTACTCTTCTTCACCGTGTACCGTAACAATTCTTCCTTTCACCGGGTTTTCATCATCTGATGCAGAATGGACGTGATAGCTCCTGCCCCATGGATTCATGGGTGACCCAACAAACAAGAATAAGATGGTCTGATATACATCACGTAGAAGGTGGAGTCAAAGGTATGAGAACTAACATTGATGGGGATGTCCACCTCCCCGTGCACCATTCTCTTCGAACCATCGAAAGCCCTCCCTACAATGTTGTTGGGCTTCAAGGTCAAACCTTTACAGTCTAGTCTATCCAGAGCCTTCTTGGGCAGCACGTTCAATGATGAAATAATATCTATTAGGACATAGGCCAAAGTAGTGTCCCTGTATTCGATGGAAACATGTAGCGCATCATTGTGTTTTCTCCCTCTGGGTGTCAGATGAGCGACAGAAAAACCCAGACCGTTATCAGCCGTCAAACTGGCCACATAATCTTCAAATTGGTCAGCAGATGTTTCTTGTGGCACATGGGCATTTTTAAGGAAATTCACCAAAGCTTTTGCATGAGCTTCGGAGCACAACAGTAAGGCTAACATAGAAATCTTGGAAGGGGTCTGCCCCAGCTGTTCGACCACATTGTAGTCGCTCTTCTTGATAATCTTCAAAATTTCTTCCATTTCCTTCTTGGAAGCCTCTGGGATAGATACTGACTGCGCCTTCGTCTGGATAGGCTCAATCAATATGTCTTTGCCCCGAGTCTCGGTCGACTCGGTGATAGGGGTGTCAACAGGGGTAATCACAGGAATTGTAGTAGCAGTATCAGCAAGAACAATAATAGGAATGATCACAGGACTAGTGACAACTTTCGGAGGAGAAATCTCAGGGGGGAACACTCTTCCACTTCTTGTTATTTTGTTGGTTCCAATAATGTTGCCAATGTCGGGATCAACATTTTTAGAAACCTGGTCTTCAACAGCCAGTAGGTCTTGTTTGATGTTGTAGTAGTAGATGTCAGCCCCATAGTTCCAAGGAACGACTTTGTCCGAGGAGTATGGGATTGACCCTGGCATGGTGATGATCAGAGGGGCCACCTTCGGAGCAAATGTAATCCTGACGGGTCTTTTGGTGGAGACCCTGGGAGGATTTACGAAAATGGTTATGATTGAAATATCTTTGCAAGAAGCAGTCGGAATGGGAGTCTTCTCAAACAAAATATCTCTATCATCCATTAGGCGCTGAACACCCGCCTTCAACAAATGACAACCAGTTGGTAGAGATAAACATAAGTGGAAACCTTCTCCACACCCCGTAAATAAACTAGCTTTCAACAAGTTCCACTTAATGGTTAAAATAGGAGTAACAAGTTCCTCAACAGAAGTAACAAACACATCATCTTCAATGGCATTAACACCATGGTCGTGCTTGGGCATAAGAGTAGTTATAACATTGGAAATATCAGAGGCATCAAATTCAATTTCATTCGCCTCGAGAAGGTCTTGCACCTTGTTTTACAAAGCCCAGCCGTTGTTTGTATCATGACCTGGACTTTCTGAATGGTAAGCACAACGAGCATTAGGATTGTAGCGGGGAGAAGCAGTGTTGGGATTCTTCGGAGCTTCCCACAAAGTTACCAGATTAGACTTCAGTAGATGAGGAAAGACTTGAGACATAGTCATATTTATCCAGATAAACTGTCTTACCGACCTTTCTACCCTAGGCTGATTATTCCTTTGTTGAGTATGTGCAGGTTTAGAGATCATAACAGCCCCTATCGTTGGACGGTGTTTAATTATGTCCTGATTCCTTTGATTGTACACAACACTAAACTCTTTCCTCCCAGCAAATGGCTTCCTTAATGCACTGGAGGATGCATCCTTTTGAATCTTCTCACTCCTAATTCCAGCTTCCACTATTTCTCATGTCAAAATCAATTCAGTGAAGCCGGCTGAGGAACCTTCAATCAGATGATTGAAAAATGGACCAGACAGGGTACCCAAAAACATATCCACTAGTTCCCTATCAGACAGGGGAGGTTGGACCCTTCCTTCTAAGTCCCTCCACCTCTGAGCATAGTCTTTAAAGCCCTCGCTCGAACCCATAAACATACTTTGGAGTTGTGTACGGGTGAGAGCAAGGTCTGTGTTATACTGATACTGCTTGTAGAAAGTAGCAGCCAGGTCTTCCCAATTATGAATGTTGGCCCTTTCCAGCTGGTAGAACCATTCTAGTTGAGTTCTGGACAGACTATCTTGAAAGAAATGGACCCATATAAGTCCTTGTCAGCAGTGTGAGGATGGATCTTCCTCACATAAGATCGGAGGTGCATCTTGGGACATGAAACCCCATCATATTTGGCAAACACCGACACCTTGAACTTTTGCAGGATGACAACCCCAAAGACCAAACTCAGCTCTTCAAAATCCAGACCCGATACCTTCCGGACCTCCATTGCATTCAAACGATCCTCCAGCTGTTTGTATTTTTCATCAGCAGGAGGATACTGCTCCTCATCATGATCAAATTCATCATCAGATTCTTTTCAACTGGAGTCTTCCTCTCTTGTTTCCTCTTCTTGATTGTCTCCTTCCTTTGATGAAGTTACCAGTTCAGAGGCTCGCTGCACTGGTCCTCTGATCCTTCTTCCCAAGTTCACCACACCAGCTGGTTTCTTTGGCTTCTTCTTTTCTTTAACAATCAGGGCTTTCATTTCTTCTTGCCCCTTGGCCAGAGCCACGATCATCTGTTGAAACTGAGCATTCTGAGTTTGTAGATCCTTCACTGTTTGTTCTAGAGCCATTGCTGAAATAAACAGCGAAGAGGATGAGAAACCTGCTATGAAACCTTCTTATGCAATGACATGTATGATATATGTATGCAATGTTTTCAAGGATTTCTAAGACTTAAAATTTCTTAAACAAAAAGGGAAGAAACGTTAATTGCATTAAGAAGTTTTATCGATCACAATGATGCCTCTTGGGCTTACAAGGGAAATAACAAAAATAAAACTCTCCATGAAAGGGAAAACTCAAGCTTCCCACAGGCGCATCCTCTTTGGTGCAATGTAAGCATTTATACTCTTCTCCTCGTGAAGTAACCTGGTGAGATATAAAACCTTCTTCTCGTTGGCGTAGAAATGGGTTTCGAAAGTATCCCGTTCTTCTTTGAGTTGGATCCAAGACCTCTGTAGCTCCTTAAGATCAGTTGGCATGTCAGGATGAAGCATAGTGTAAGGAGTGTCTCCCTCAGCAATTGACTCCATAATCACAGGTAAGATGGCGGGGTAAGGCATCATAAGACATTGAGCACGAGCTCGCACCCATTTGAGGGAAGGCTCAAGAGGGATGGAATTCTTGTGCCCCAGTGTCTTGCTATCAACTCTGTTTATCATGCCCTAAGCTTAAATGAGCCTCTTCTGATAACCCTGAACATCATTCTCATAGTCAAATGTGATTCCTTGGATGAGTGTGTCATGAGGACCATCCCTTCTAGCATAACCAAATTGTCGCAACGCCAAACAAGGATTATAAGTGATTCCTCCCCTAATACATAAGAGAGGGACATTAGGAATTCCCCACATTGATCAATGATAGTGATACTCTCCAAGGATCAGGAACACCAATGAATATCTGAATGTGTAAGGGACATCAGCCTATGAGACCATCTCATACCCTGCTCATTCTTCAACATAGACCGAGGTAGGTGCGAAATAAACCACCTAGCCAATAGAGGAGTGCAACACAGAAGGGTCCCTCTTCTCTTTAGAGTGCGAGTATGCGGAGAGTGTAGAATATCCCCAAGTAAAGTAGGCACCGGATTATGAGACAGAAAAATCTTAACCGCATTCACATCTATGATTTAGTCCGTGTTAGGGAATAGTACCATCCCGTAGATGAGAAGGGCCAACTCGTCTTCAAAATCTTGTAAGTACAGGTTATCCCAACAATAATGAGCTTTCTCAAATAGAAACTTAACTGGAAATCCTTGGACACCTCTTCTAGTTTCCCAATTTTCCACTACATCAGACCATTTTAAGGACAGAGCTTGAGCAATCTCTTCAGGCTTTGGGTCTCTTTCCATACCGTTGAATGGTAACTGATCCAAGATAGGCATCCCCAATAATTGAGAAAACTCCTCTATAGTAGGCACTAACTGGTAATCAGGAAAAGTGAAGCAGTGGTGCAACGGGTCAAAGAACTAAAAGAGCACCTTTAACATTTCTTCATCAGGGTTTGAAGTGACAAAGTTGAGAAGTCGACCATGCTTTTTCAGTGAAGGGAGAACTTTCAGGAATCCTTGATGCTAAGTCCTTGAGTTGCGGAGGTACTTTCACAAGGTTGATTTGGATAGTGTTCCCGCGAGCGGGTGCCATGTCCTACAAAACAAGACAAAGATAAGCCCTAAAAAAATCCTTGAAATGGTTAGTATGATACGCCATGTTATGATGTCATGATTATGCTAAGAAATCACATATATAGCAAGCACAAACAAATCACACCAAAACCTTAGGTTTAAGGCTTGCATGGGTTTTAAGGTCATACCCTCTTGAAGTTGGATTGGTTCAACATGTCATATAAATAGTAACCAAGTTCTAATGGATCTCAATATCACCGATGTTTCCCATAAGTTTCGTTCGATAGGAAACTGACTTGCAACCAAACAAAACTTAGGAGTCAAATCTCAATGAGTGTAGAATCGAGTATCTGCCGACTTTGGGAATACACCAAATACGACCATCTCACTACGTCCTAATGGCTAAGTTGTTCATTTAAAGATTCTAAGGTCAGTTGACGCTTTATGACACCACACAACAGCCTCGTATTCTCCTTGAATAACTCAAGGTCTATCGGTACCAACCAAAGTGTCGCATCAATGTAGCCATCGCTTCAATCGTATTGATATACCTCACACAGTTTCCATGATCTATTGCTACTTACCTAAAAGGTTTCCCCAGATCCAAGTGTAGGTTCTATAGTAACCCAAACAATACCCTTTAAAAGTAAATCAAACAAACAGACAAAGAAGAAAAATGATCTAGACCCTAAGGTAAACCCCACTTTATAATTCTCCCCAGCAGATTCGCCAGTTCTATGATACGGTGGCAGAACCGACTGTTAATACTGGTTTGCGTTTTTTGTTTGCAAATGTCACGGTAAGCAAGAGTCGCCACCGACTTTTCTTTAATCCAACAAAGGAAAGGGTGAAAAGAACCTAAAAAGACCTTTTTCGAGATTTTCTGAGTAAGGAGGGTAGATTATGGAAAGGAAAGGTGTTAGCACCCTTTCCATCCGTGGTTTTTCACAGGCTCTTAGGTACTTGCTCTTTTTTGAAATTTTTTTGTGTTTGTGTGTTTTGAAATATTTTTGTTTGCTTTATGGTAACTCTTGTATCAATCCTCAAGAGTATGATAAAGTGTTTTTGAAAATTGTTTTTGAAAAGTGTGTAAGTGTGAAAACTTAGGTTTGAGCAAGTACTTAAGAGTCATCTACCTACTCGAAAAAGGACGTTCTTTTCCTCCTTTACTTTAGATAGTGCTATCCTACTATTAGTGAGTAGGTAGCCCTATCGTTGGATGTTGAGGGGCTATCGAAAGGGACACTATGGTCATTGAAGGTAATATGTAAGGATATCTTAGCATTCGAAGGGACTGTCATCATATAGGCAACATCGAGGGACAAGATCATTTCTCGTAGGCAACTCAAGGGATGTTAAGGGACCATGATCTTTATGATGACTTTTAGATTGAGGGTCTTTGCTAAGAAATCCCTATGTTCAAGGGACATGACCATTATTTTCCGAGGCAACCAAGTGATGAGTACCCTAAGGGTGCAAGTGTGCAATAATGATTTTTTCCAGTTATTTGTCTTTGAATTTAGGTTTTCTAGCACTTTAATTTTCAGTCTTATCATACACTCCTAATTACTAACAGTAATATTGTACAGAAAATATAAAGTGCGAGAATTTAGATCCTACACTATTACAATGCTTTGGGACAGTTACATAAAAAAGGTGCAAGAAAATAAAGTGCGGAATTATAAATCTAGACCATTACATCCCATAATCAGTTACAATATTATATAAAATGTGAAAATAAAAATAATGCGCGCGAAATGAAATATTACGTCTAAAAAATCCTAAGAATGGAAGTCTTTTTTTGGTTTTATTTTTATTTAGGAAAATACTTAAAATGAACATCCTAAAGTCTATTTTAAAAAATAAAAATTAATTAAGAAATAGTCTAAGTTCTTTTTTTGTTTAGTTTTTATTATGAAAAGAAAATGATTAAACCTAAATTAAATCCTAAGTTCTAATTCAATTTTAATTAAAGAAAAAATTGTTAAAATAGTTATTAATTAATTCAAGAAATTAATTATTTAATTAAAAAAATCTAATATTAATTTTTTATGTTTTTTTTATTATTTGGCTAATTGAGTGAATAATCAAGAAAAACAAAATAAAAAAAGAAATAAAACAATACAAAAAAAATGCAAAGTGGGCCTGGGTGATTAAAAAATGTGGGGGTGCATTGTTGAATTCGCTGGCCCATGAAGGGAGAAGCCCAGATTTGCTTCTGGATCCAATGTGGATTATTTCTTGATGGCACACGGTGAGCCTGCAAATGGAGTGCGCTAGATCTGATCAGATGAATATCTGATGGCACAAGACTGATGCTGTATGATGCACATATGGCTACAAGGAGCACCGAATCTTTATGAAACAAATGTTAGAAAATGAAATGATGGACCTGAGATTCGAACCAGATCCTCCCCTTCACATACACGCTTCCTTGCCAGCTGAACTATCATACCATTCGTTACATAAAGTCAATTAATAATATAATATACAAAAAATGTCAATATTGGAAAAAAAATAAAAAAATCATGCGCGCTGATTCGAACAGGCCAATTGTAGGCTGCCATACATTGTCTTCTCCCCCTCCATCGTCTTAGGTGATAAGACATGTAGTGACAGTTTTTGTCTGTCACTATAGCACCTGCAATTAAAAAAAACTACAATAGCAAAATAAATCCAATGTGAGGCCATAGATTGATTGGCCTCAACCTCTTGAGCATAATGGTACCCTTGGTTGGGCCTAATTTTGGCTACTTCAAGAAACCCTAATTTGGAGGTGTAAACCCTAACAATGGCAACATACGATTCCTGCACCAAAACCTCAATCCAACTATACAGAAAGCTTGTAAATATTTAAATGATCAGTAATGCATGGCCAAAATGTATTTATATTACACGAATTAAGCAAAATAAAATGGACAAGAATTACAAACTGTGCGAACTGGTTGGACCGTTTCGTGGCGTTTCAGGACTTGGTGATGATCACAAATGCTTAAGGGAAGCTCCAGGAATATGTTTGGATCTTTGGTTTGGATTGAGGAAGGCTGGAACTGCACTCTTGGATTTCACAATTTTGGAAGATTTTTTGTGAATTTTGTGTGCTCTCTTTAGGATGTATTTTTGTGTGTTTGGCTTGCCAAAGTGATGTAATTATAGCATAGAAGGAGGAGACACAATTGAATGGAGAAGATAATGGCCATAACTCATGTTTTCTAACAAGAATCCAACAAATTCAAAGCCTTCCAAATATTCCAAAACATGCCTTATCCTTGCTTGAATGAACCTGGTCACTTGTGCACGAAATCTTGGGCTTCAAGACAAGTCAAAACAACAGCCCAAATGCCTAAGCCCATTCCCAATTATTTTGTACCATTTATTTTATATTTATTTGAAATAAATTAAAATAAATATGTAAAAAATAGGTAGAAAATTAAAGGCCATGCAAAAATAAGATTAGAGGTCCCCTATGACCTTAGGAAGATATTTGAACCTTAAAAAGTTAGGCCATTGACCCAAAAATTCAAATTTGCTCAATGCACCATTCTTGAAATTTCCAAAATTTTCCCAACTTGGGAAAGCCTAACTTGCTCAATGTTTATATCATGATGATGATCTTTTACTTTTTGTAAATCCCAAGATGCGTACTTAAATCCCTCTTTTGATCAATTTTGCATTTGAAGATGTTATCTTGATGTAAAAGGTCTTTGCAAAAAGTGGCTTTTGTTGATTTTTGAAAATGACTTGTAATATATGAGCTTATATCTTTCAAATGGTTTATTTCTTGATCTTGAGGGATGAAGATAAGTTGTAGGGCATTGAATTCTCTTCAAAATGAGCTTTGGTTGGAATTTTTTTGATAAAGTATGAGAAAGTTATGCTTGGTCAAAGTTTGGTTGACTTTTCCTATAGAAACCCTAATTTGCCATTTTTGACTTTTTATGGGTTAGAAGCATTTCTTGAGGAATCATGATCAACCCATGATCAAATTATGGATATCACTTCAAAATATTGATGTTGACCAAAAATCGTGAAGTTTGACTATACATGGGCCACAATTGACTTTTGACCTAACACAATTGATTTTCCAATACTTGAGCAATTGATTGAGAAAACTTATTGTGCAAGGCATAGAATTTTGCATGGATGACCTTGAGGACATATTAGGACAATGGAGAACATTTGGGATCCTTGAAGCTCAACCATATTGATGAAAATGGAAACCCTAGTTGGGGGTTCATTGCCTTAGGAGGAGAATTGTCTGGTAAATTCTTGGTCACCCTTGAGCAATTGAGAACCTCTAGGGGTATGTCTTGTGTGAAAATGGGAGAGAATTTTGGGGGTACAACAACTGATATTAAAAGTGGTAAGATACAGAGGGATGCATCCTCCAGCACTGCAAAGAAACCATTCACGGGGAAGAAGAAGGTTAATGCTGCTTATGGCCAAAGAAATCTTAATAAAATTGAGCATCATCCGACGATAGGGGCTGTTATAATTTCCAATTCTGCATCAAACTGACAACAAAATAATCAGTCCAGAACAGATAAGCCAAGGAGACAGTTTACCCGGATCAACATGACCCTATCTCTAGTTTTACCACACCTGTTGAAATCCAATTTGGTTACCCTGAAAGAGGCTCCCAAGAATCCCAACACTACATCTCCTCACTACAATGCAAATGCTCGGTGTGCTTACCATTCTGAAAGTCCAGGCCATGATACAAACGACTGTTGGGCTTTGAAAAATAAAGTGCAGGATTTGATTGAAGCAAAGGAGATTGAATTTGAGGCTCCTGAGACCCCTAATGTTATTACTGCGCCTATGCCCAAGCATGGTTGTGGTGTCAATGCTATTGATGATGACATGTTTGTTGCTTTTGTGGATGAATTGGTTACTCCACTCTTGACTATTAAGGAGAATCTCTTACAGGCCGGTTCATTTCTGGGTTATGGTGAAGGTTTCCATTTGTGTTTGTCCTTACCTAATGGTTTCTATTTTTTGAAGGAAGGCGCCAAGTGCCTGATGGATGATAAATAAATCCTGTTTGAGAAGACTCCAGTTACAAATACTCCATATGAAGATGTTTCTATCATTACCATTTCCGCCAATCCTCCCAAGGTCTCCTCCAAAAGACCTGTCAGGATTACATCTGTTCCGAAAGTTGATCCATTAATAATTACTTTCCCTGGACCTATGCCATATTCCTCGGATAAAGTTGTTCCCTGGAATTATGGGGCTGACGTCTATTACCATGGCGTCAAGCAGGATCTGCTGATTGTTAAAGATGAAGAGGCTGAAGACTCTGATCCCGACATTAGTAATATCGCTGGGACCAGTAAGATAACAAGAAACAGAAGAGTTTTCTCCCCCGAGATCTCTCCTCCTAAAGCTGTTGCTCCTCCTATGATCATCCTTGCTGCTACTCCTGTCAGTATTCCTATGACTACTCCTGCTGCTAGCCCTGCTGTTACCCCTGCTATCGAGACGGCCGAGACTCAGGGCAAAGAGATGTTGGTTGACCCTGTCCAAAAGAAGGAGCACCTAGAAGCCATCCATGAGTCTTCTAAGAAGGAAATGGAATATATCTTAAAAATAATCAAGAAGAGTGACTACAATGTGGTTAAACAACTGGGGCATACCCCTTCCAAAATCTCAATGCTGGCCCTGTTACTATGCTCTGAAGCCCATTCCAAAGCTTTAGCGAAATTCCTAAAGACTACTCACGTGCCACAAGAAACCTCCGCTGATCAATTTGAAGACCGTGTGGCCAGTTTGACTGCTGACAATGGGCTAGGTTTCTCTGATGCTGATCTGACTCCCAGAGGAAGGAAACATAATGATGCCCTGCACATCTCTATCGAGTGCATGGTCACTACTTTGGCCAATGTTTTAGTGGATACAGGTTCATCACTGAATATTCTGCCCAAGAAGGCCCTTGACAGGTTAGATTGCGAAGGATTGACTCTAAATCCTAGTAACATTGTGGTGAGAGCCTTCGGCAGTTCTAAAAGAATGGTGCATGGGGAGGTGGACATCCCTATCAAAGTGGGTACTCATACTTTTAATTCCACTTTCTATGTGATGGACATCCGCCCATCTTACTTATGTTTATTAGGTCAACCCTAGATCCATGGGGCTGGCGCAGTGACTTCCACCCTACATCAGATGCTGAAATACCCAGTCAATGGGAAAATTATCACGGTCCATGGGGAGGAGGAGTACATGGTAATCCACCTGAACTCTTTCAGGTACATTGAAATGGACGGCGAGTTCATTGAGACCCCCTGTCAAAACATTGAGGAGGTTCTACAAACCGGTGCTGCAACAAAAACCTCTGCCAGTATTCTAAAGACTACCAGGCCTCCATTGAAGATGGCTTCTCTAAAAGATGCCAGGGTAGTTTTTGCAGAAGGTGGGTGTACAATTTGGGGCCAACTTCTGGATATTCCCTACAAATTTGACAAATTTGGTTTGGGTTTTACATCAGGAGCTCAAAGGGTTGTTCATCGTGCTCGTTCTGGAGGACCACCCCTATGCATTATCAATCACGAGGTTAATGCTTTGGAGGACAATGACAACAACAATGATTGTGACATGGACCAGTGGATCTTCCCAACTGTCAGCGAATGACTCACCAATTGGAAGGCTAAAGACTTTGTGCCGATTACTTTTATTCAGGAGTAATTGTCCTTTTTTGTTTTTGGATATGTAATAAATGAATAATACAAACTCTAAAACCTTGTGTCTTACCTGAGGCACAACGGTTATTTTGTGAGGGTTATCATGTTTCATTACCATATATCATCAATAAAACATTGGACGTTTTTACATACAAATTTTGCGCTCTTTTCCTTTCTTTTTCTGCTTTTTACTTTATTAAAACAACTATGCTCTTACACACACTCACATATCAAACTGCAGATCCACATCCACTTTGGATCCCATTGATAACAGTTATGCTATTGCTCATTATGACTTTGAAAATCCGATCAACCAAGCCGAGGATGAAGATGAGGAAGATTGTGAGGTACCAGGAGAGCTTGCCAGACTGTTACAACAGGAAGAAATGGCAATACAACCTCATGAGAAGCCAATTGAGACAGTGAACTTGGGTACCAAAGAGGACATGAAAGAAGTCAAGATAGGTGCTAACTTGGAGCCCTGTGTCAAACAGCGGTTAATATAAATGCTACATGACTATGTTGAGGTTTTTGCCTAGTCGTACGAAGACATGTCGGGACTTGACACTGATATTGTGGTTCATCGCCTACCTACAAAAGAGGATTGCCCTCCAGTAAAATAGATGGTTCGTCGTATGCGGCCGGATATGTCAGAAAAGATCAAGGCTGAAGTCATGAAACAGTTCAATGCTCATTTCTTAGCTGTCACGTCCTATCCACAATGGGTCGCTAATGTTGTTCCAGTGCCTAAGAAGGATGGTAAGGTACGTATGTGTGTGGATTATAGAGAATTGAACAGGGCAAGCCCCAAGGATGACATTCCGCTTCCCTACATTGATGTTCTGGTTGACAACACTACACAACATAAGGTATTATCCTTCATGGATGGTTTCTTCAGGTATAATCAGATCAAGATGGAACCTGAAGACATGGAGAAGACAACCTTCGTCACACAGTAGGGCACTTTCTGTTACAAGGTTATGCCATTTGGGTTGAAGAACACCGGGGCAACCTATCAACGGGCCATGGTAGCTTTGTTTCATGATATGATCCATCACGAGATAGAGGTCTATATTGACGACATGATAGCCAGGTCTCAAATTGAGGAGGAACACCTTGATCACCTGTAGAAGTTATTTGACAGGCTGAAGAAATACAAACTGAGGCTAAACCCGAATAAGTGCATTTTCAGAGTAAGATCCGGTAAGCTCTTAGGTTTTATAGTCAGTGGGAAAGGCATTGAAGTGGATCCAGCAAAATTCAAAGCTATACAAGAAATGCCGACTCCTCGCACTGAGAAGTAAGTTAGGGGATTCTTGGGACACCTAAACTACATAGCCAGATTTGTTTCACATCTGACCACTACTTGTGAGCCAATCTTCAAATTACTGAAGAAAGATCAAACAGTGAAGTGGAATAACGACTTCCAGAACGCCTTTGACAGAATAAAGGAATACCTCCAAGAGCCTCCAATTTTGATTCCTCCAGTTGAAAGAAGACCTTTGATAATGTACTTAACAATATTAGATAATTCAATGGGGTGTGTGCTGGGGTAGCATAACGAGTCTGGTAGAAAAGAGCATGCAATATACTACTTTAACAAAAAGTTTACCGACTGTGAAACAAGATACTCGCTACTCGAGAAAACTTGATGTGCTTTGGCATGGGCTGCTCGCTGACTAAGATAGTATATGCTGACCCACACTACCTTATTGATATCTAAGATGGATCCTATCAAGTACATCCTTGAGAAGCCCGCTTTCTCCAGAAGAATAGCAAGATGGAAAATGATCATGTCTGAATACGACATTTAATATACCACCCAGAAAGAAATTAAAGAAGTATATTAGCTGATCATTTAGCTCATCAGGCTGTGGATGACTACCAATCCATGAATTTTGAGTTCCCGAACGAGAACATCATGCCAATAACTGATTGTGAAGAACCTGGACCGGATGAAAGACCTGAAAAAGGATCCCGATGGACTATGGTTTTTGATGGAGTTTCCAACGCTCTTGGCAACGGCATCGGCGCTGTGATCATATCTCCCGAGGGCTGTCATACTCCTTTCACTGCCAGGTTATGCTCGAATTGTACCAACAATATGGCTGAGTATGAAGCATGTATCATGGGTCTCAAAGCTACAATCGATTTAAGGATGAAGTTCTTAAGTGTGTTTGGAGATTCAGCTTTGGTAATCATCCAGATTAAAGGAGAATGGGACTCGAAGCACCCTAACCTCATCCTATGCAAAGCGCATGTGTTGACACTAATCCCATACTTTGAAGAAATTACCTTTGAACATTTTCCACAAGAGGAAAATCAACTAGCGGACGCGTTAGCTACGATGTCATCCATGTTTAAGGTCAGGTGGGATAATGAGCCTCCTCAGATCACCATTGAGAGGATGGACAAACCAACATACTGTCACGAGATTGGTACTGAAGAAGTAGTGGACAAACCTTGGTTCCATGAAGTCAAAAGATATCTCAAAGCCCAAGAGTATCCTGAAGGAGCTTCAGTCAATGATAAGAAGTTCTTAAGAAGGTTCTCTACTAAGTTGTTTATCAATGACGGGATCCTCTACAAGCGTAATTGTGATACAGTGGGATAACTAACTTGAAGGTTTTACGTTTGATTGCAAATGTTGCGGTTAGCAAGAGTCGCCACCGACTTTTCTTTTATCCAAAAGGAAAGGTGAAAAAGCATAGGAAAGACCTTTGAGATTGTTTCTTGAGTTCGGGGGGTAGATTATGAAAAGGGAAGGTATTAGCACCCTTTTCATCCATCGTTTTCCATGGGCTTTTAGTTACTTGCTAGATCACTTGCTTTTTGTTTGAAAATTGTGCTTGGTATAGTTTTTGAAAGTATTTTGTAAAGAGGCCATTGTTTAGGCAATCTTTGTAATGATTCTAGTATGTAAGAATGTATACAAAGATGTTTGATCTTTTGAAAATGTTTTCAAGTTTGTAATATGTTTGAAAGTGTAAGTGTTTGTTTTAAAAATAGCAAGGATGTTTTGTTTTGAAATTGAGCAAGTAATTAGGAACATTCCACTTACTCAAAAGTCTTTCTTGTTCATTTTTCTTTTCCTTTGACATTGTTATCTTACCATTGATTTGTTAAGTAAACCTATCTTTGGATGTAAACGGGACGGGCGTGGGTCATCGTATAACCGTGATTAGCAATGTTGCAAGGTATCTTAGCGTTCTTTTTCAGGGACTAAGATCATTTGAAAGGCAACTTAGATAACATCAACGAGGGACTATGATCTTGTATTTGCTTGTTTTTGCTAAGATACCTTACATGCGTAATATGGCCATTTTGTATAAGACAACCAAGTGGAATAACCCTAGGGGTGCTTGTGTGCAATTTTATTGTTTTCATGCTTGTTTTTGTCTTGAATTAGGGTTTTATAAGCATTGGTTTTAGTCTTTCCATACAAACCCTAATTACTAGCATGTTATATATAAAAGTGATAAATTGCGAAATTTAAAGTTACTACGCTATTACAACATTTGTGGGGGTGTACAAATTAAATGGGGATTGCAATAATATAAAACCTAATTAGTCTATTACAATCATATTGAATGGGTATCAATGTACAAGGAATTAAACGAATACAATGTACAAAAGTGAATAAATATACAAAAATATAAAATGTGAAGTAAATGGATATTTGTTTGGATTTTTTAGAGAAAAGGATTTTGTCGTAACCTAATTAATTAAATAAAATAATTAATAAAAAAGTAAACCCTAAATTTGTTTAAGAAAAGCTTTTTAAACAAAACCCTAAATCTATTAGTTAAAATAAAAGAAAATAAGTTTATGAGAAAAGTATTTTTTTGGTATTTTTATCTTGAAAATATTTATAGTATTATAAAATATTTTTAGCCTTTTTTATATTAAAATAATATATTTTAATAGGTGTAAAGAGAAAATAAATACTAACCTAGTTTTAATTTAATTTATAAGACTAGTCCATAAAAATAAATAATGTGTAGTTAAATAAAATATTTTTTTTGTAAGAAAAATAAAATAAACTAAGTTAAAATAAAATCTATTTTTTTTTGTGATTTTTTAATATTTGGAAAAATATTTAAGAGAATAAAAATGAAATGAATAAAAAATAAAAATAAAAATAAATAAACTTGGGCCAGGGGTGCAATGAGCCTGCAGGGGGGTTAGTAAGCAAAAAATAAAATAAAAATAGTACAAAGCCCAACAAGGCCCAGACACTAAAAAAAAGTCAGGAATGCAAAATATGTGAAAAATGCAAAAGGGTACCACTAGGGCTCGAACCCAGGTCCAAAAGGTTACAGGCGCACGCTTCTACCACAAAGGTGGATATACATCCGTTAACATAAGCAAAACAATAAATATATAAGGCAAAACACGCCCTGATGACTTCATCTTCAACCTCCAGCCAGACCAACTGTAACTTGCTCATTTCTAATCAAAAATGAAAACTGTAAACATGGAACTTGCAGCAAATTTTCTCACGGTTTCAGAAATGTAAAGCATTAAAACTATAGATCAAAGATAAGCATGAATTTTAATGGTCCTAATCTGAACCCTAAAAATCTCAGAAAATTCAGTTTCAAAATTCTCTAAGCTCAAGCAAAATTAATGGAAACTATGGACATGGTTAGCTTCAGGGTAATGATATCTACATGTTTTGTTCACAAATAAACTATTGATGATGCATGTATGAAGAGTTCAAAGTTGAGAAAACTTACCTCAAAATTGGAAATCTTGTTTTGAGTTTGAGCTTGTTTCAAGTGATGGTGATGATTAGGTTAGCTTCCTTGAGGTCCTAGGAAGCTAAAGCAATGATTAACTTGAGCAACGGATGGCTGAAATGGTTTGGAGAAGTCAATGTGCATAGCTCTATTTTTGGAAATGGAGGATGGTGTTAATGGTGTTACAGTTCTATAACAGGGTGTGGGATTGATTCTATGTGATGTTTAGAAACTTTAGAAACCAAAAGGCCAAGAAACGCACGAGTAGATTATGAGTTTCAAGTTTTTGGTCAGTTTGTATAAAAATGGAAGTGTGAAATGTGATTATGAGTTTTAGGTTCTTTTAAGGATTGAGCATTCATGTGTTTGTGCCAAATGGTTTATGTATGTATAAACAAAAGTGTTTGAGTGCATTGGCAAGTCAGAAGTACAAGTTTCTAGCTTTTGGCTAGGTTGCTTGATTTTGAAGAAAAGAGGGAAACAAGTTTCAAGAAGAGGTACAAGCATGGGATGGGTGATTGTAAGTGTTTGAAACATTTCTCATGAGTTATAGGACTGGTTTGATCAGAAGAGAACAAGTGCAAGGCTCAATAACAAGTTTTGTATAAAAAGTTGCTTTATCAAAATGACAATGTGACATTTCTTTCAAAAATGGATATAAAGCATGTCCATACATTGAATGCTTGAAGTGAGGCCTCTAACAGCTGTGTAAACCATTAATTATGGAGTGCCTAACAAGTTTGAGGCCTGCAAAGTAGTGTTTATGCAGCATGGTTTGAATTTGAATTTTGTTCATCACTAAAATATGACTTGTAATTAAAGTGACAAATCCCTAACTTTATCTCTTCGATTCTCCCTACTCAAGAATGATCTCAAGGAGTTCTTGGACATTCTGGAAAGCTTGCAATGTGCTCTACAACTTTCATATTGGAAGTTTCTCTTGAATCATCTTGCATCATGGTGAAAATTTTGTTCAAAATTATGAAAAAACATGAAATTTCCAACACTTAGAAAAATTTCTAAGTTTAGAAATTTTGACTTTTCAAAATGAAATCTTGACTTTTTGATTCCTTGATGAATAAGTTTCGTATTTTGACATGTTTTGATAAATTATGATCTTTGGCACTTGAATTTGACCAAAAAGTCAAAGTTTGACTTTTCAATATACAGTTGACTTTTGATCAGTTGACTGAAAAATTCATCTATCAATCCAATGGACTTGCAATGTTTTGAACCATGTCATTAGGTCAAAATGATTCAATTGGACTTTTGAGATCATGCCTTAAACCGATTGACCATTTTCTAGGTTAAAAATCAGAAATTGCCCTTTCCCAGTCCAAACCCTAATTTTGACCATTTTGCCCTTTTGGAGATTTGATCAAATTTCTTGAGGAATTGTGGTCCAAACTTGATCAAATGATACATATGAGTCTGAAATGTTGATGTGGATAAAAAATTATGAAGTTTGACTGTGAATTGTCCATAGTTGACTTTTTCCCAAATACAGTTGATTTTTAGGTCAACTACTCAATTGACTGAGCAAAAGTGTGATCCAAGGCTTGAAACTTGACATGAGTAATCTTGGGGGTCCATAATGATACGTGAAAGTTATATGGGGCATTGGAAGTTCAAAAATCCCTGTGCAATCTCAAACCCTAATTTTGGTCATCAATGTTTAAGGAGGTGTCTTGAGCAGGCCAAACCCTAGTGCAGAAATTTGCACTTGGTGATGTGATGTGATGGTAGAGGGAATGGGCTTAAAGATGAAATTTGGAGGGATGATAGAAAGTTATTGGAGACGGGCTTTTAGATTCCATCTAAAAGTGATTGTTGAATCTGAAAGAGAGTCTGAATGAGTATCAGAATGGCGTCCGTGTCTAGAGTGTATCTGAACTGTATCTGAATTGTATCTGAAAGTTGAATTTGAATGAGTATTAGAATGGCATCCGTGTTAGGAGCGTATCTGAACTGTATCTGAAAAGTTGATTCTGAAAGAGTATCAGGATGACATCCGTGTCTGGAACGTATCTGAACTATATCTGAGAGTGGAATCTGAATGAGTATCAGAATGACATCTGTGTCTGGAGCGTATCTGAACTGTATTTGAGAGTGGAATCTGAATGAGTATCAGAATGGAATCCGTGTTTGGAGCGTATCTGAATTGTATCTGAAAGTTGAATTTGAATGAGTATCAGAATGGCATCCGTGTTTGGAGCATATCTGAACTGTATCTGAGAGAGATTCTGAATGAGTATCAGGATGGCATCCCCATCTGGAGCGTATCTGAACTGTATATGAAAGCTTGAGCCTGAATGAGTATCAGAATGGCATCTGAGTCTGGAGCGTATCCGAACTGTATCTTAAAAATCTTTGAACATTGTTAATGGTAGCTGTTGATTAACCTTATCTTGAAAAGGGTAAAATGTTAGCTAATATGCAATGTCATGTTGTATGAAATGTATGGTATAATGAGATTGTGATACATGCATTTGTGTTATCAATGTTTATGATATATGGATGCGATGTATGCGTATGTGAGCTAATCTGCTGCATTGCTGTGGGATTGGGGAAAATAAATCCCTGACCACTGCTGAGGATATGGAGTGTAAGTAATAATGTTGTGAAGTCTAAGTGTTGATGAATTTCTACTTGGAGAAATAAAATCTGTTGTAAGGGAAATTCCATGTACTGCTTATGAAATCCTGTTGGTGAAATCTGAGAAATTGGACGACTTCTACTGGGGATTGATAACTGGACATTTTATTCTGCTGGGGATTAAACTGCACACTGTGGGGGATTTCATGGGAATAGCTTAGAGAGATTTCCCTACCTCTTAAAGCCACCAGTGACTGTCTTTCTATTTTGTTTATTTGTAAACAGTAATTATGTTCAAATGTATATGTTCAAAAATGAATCATTTGGACATTTTTGTAAACAAAACACAAAAGTAAAGAAAAACAGATAGTTTTGCACTTTCAAAGGGGTATCATTGTATTGACTTTGAGTAAGTATTTTTTTACAATGATACAAACATTCTAGTAAGAGAATGCCGTCGTAAAAAATCAAAATTTTGATACAAAGAAAAGATAGCTATGTGCAATAATCCCATGGGGTTCCCATTCTGCTATAGCCTTCGTATCTCTGAGCATCTTGTCTATTTGTTGCCTCGTCTGAAGATGATTGAATTGATCAGAACCTCTGAGCTTGTCAGGTTGTCCGTAAGGTGATCCAACAGAACATAGTCATACGCTTTAAATCCCTAACTTTTTCCTGGACCGCACTTTTGGGTTTTCAGTCCACCGGGATACCCTTTTTTGCCCAAACTGCCCTTTCGGGTTTTCAGCTTGCCGGGTGTACAGATTTTTTTTTGTTTTATCCCTAATTTTTTCCCAATCCTTTTTGGTTCGCCGGGATGCCCTTGTTTTTCCTAGGTGTGTCAACCTAGCGAGTCTCTTATGCATAGTATCTTTTGAGTATGTCTGTGTTCGCAGGGTGTGGCAGGTCATCACCATCCACAGTGGTTAAGATCATTGCTCCACCAGAGAATATGCTTTTGATTACAAATGGTCCTTTGTATGTTGGAGTCCATTTTCCCCTGGGATCACCTTGCGGTAGTATGATACGTTTGATCACCAAATCCCCGACTTGATATATTTGGCGTCTGACCTTTTTGTTGAAATCCTTGATCATCTATTTTTGATACATTTGACCATGACTGACAGCAGTAAGCCTTTTCTCATCAATCGAGTTTAGTTGATCAAGTCGGGTCTGGATCCAATCGTCTTCATTCAGTCCTGCATCCTTCATAATTCTTAGAGAGGGGATCTGGACCTCAATAGGAAAGACAACCTCCATGCCGTATACCAGAGAGTAAGGTGTTTCCCCAGTTGATGTGCACGCTGTGGTACGATATCTGTGGAGAGCGAATGGTAGCATATCATGTCAGTCTTTGTATGTGACTATCATTTTCTGTATGATCTTTTTGATGTTCTTATTTGCGGCTTCGACAATACCATTCATCTTTGGCCGGTAAGGGGAAGAATTGTGATGCTAGATCTTGAACTGCTCGCACAGGGCTGTGATCATAGTATTGTTCAGGTTCATACCACTGTCTATAATGATCCTCTCCGGAATACCGTACCGACAGATGAGATTCTGCTTGATGAACCGGGCGACAATATTCTTGGTAATGGAAGCGAAAGAAGTTGTTTCTACCCACTTTGTAAAATAGTCAATGGCCACTAGAATAAAGCGGTGTCAATTGGAGGTTGTTGGCTTGATTTCTGCAATCATATTAATCCCCACATAGCAAAGGGCCAAGGAGCCGTCAAGACATTCAGAGGAATCGGAGGTACGTGCACCTTGTCAGCATAAATCTGATACTTGTGGCAGGTTCGAGAGTGTTGATAGCAATCTGCTTCCATGGTAGACTAGTAATAGCCTGCCCGTAGGATTTTCTTTGCCATCGTATGCCCACTGGAATGGGTTCCAAAAGTTCCTTCGTGTAATTCAGCCATGATCCTTTCAGCTTCAACCTTGTCTATGCACCGAAGTAACACAGAGTCATGGTTGCATTTGTAAAGAATGCCATTACTAAGGAAGAATTTAGCAGAGAATCTCCTTAAGAACTTCTTATCGTTTACTGAAACTCCTTCTGGATATTCTTGGGTTTCGAGATACCTCTCGACTTTGTGAAACCAAGGCTGGTCCACTACTTCTTCAGTATTAATCTCGTGACAGTGTGCTGGTTCATCCCTTCGTTCGATGGTGATCTGGGGAGCCTCGTTATCCCATTTAAGTTTAAACATAGATGACATTGTGGCTAGTGCGTCTGCTAGCTGATTTTCTTCTCGCGGGAAATACTCGAAGGTAATCTTCTCAAAATGTGGGAGCAATGTCAAAACATGTTCTTTATAAGGGATAAGGTTAGGGTGTTTGGTGTCCCATTCCCCTTTGATCTGGATAATAACCAAAGTTGAATCTCCGAATACATTTAAAGATTTTATCCCCAAGTCTATGGCAGCTTTGAGACCAAAGATGCACGCTTCGTATTCCGCCATATTATTTGTACAATTAAAGCAGAGTCTTGCCGTAAAAGGAGTATGACATGCTTCAGGATATATGAGTACAACACCAATACCATTACCGAGTGCGTTAGATGCCCCATCAAAAACCAGGTTCCATCGGGATCCTTGTTCAGGTCCGTCATATGGCCTGAGTTCTTCACAATTGTTTACCATCATGATGTCTTCATTTGGGAATTCGAACTTCATGGACCGATAGTCTTCTACAGCTTGGTGAGCAAGGTGATCAGCTAGTACACTGCCCTTTATTGCTTTCTGGGTAGTATATTGTATGTCATATTCTGTCAGGATCATCTGCCATCTCGCTATTCTCCCAGAGAGTGCAAGTTTCTCGAAGATATATTTTATTGGATCCATTTTAGATATCAACAAGGTAGTATGAGTCAGCATATACTGTCTTAGTCGGCGAGCAGCCCATGCCAGAGCGCATCAAGTTTTCTCGAGAAGTGAACATCTTGTTTCACAGTCGGTAAACTTTTTGCTCAGGTAATAAATAGCATGCTCTTTTCGGCCAGACTCGTCATACTGCCACATCACACACCCCATTGAATTTTCCAAAACAGTCAGATACATGATCAATGGCCTTCCCTTGACTGGTGGAATCAACATAGGAGGTTCTTGTAGGTATTCTTTGATCTTGTCAAAAGCAGTTTGGCATTCATCATTCCATTTGACTACTTGATCTTTCTTCAGTAATTTGAAGATTGGTTCACAAGTAGCTGTCAGGTGAGAAATGAATCTGGCAATGTAGTCTAAACGTCCCAAGAATCCCCTGACTTCCTTTTCAGTACGAGGAGCATGCATCTCTTGTATCACTTTCACCTTGGCAGGATCTACTTCAATACCCATATTGCTGACGACAAAGCCTAGGAGCTTACCAGACCTTACTCCAAACGTGCATTTTTTTGGGTTCAACCTCAGCTTGTACTTCTTTAGTCTCTCAAATAGTTTCTGTAAATGATCAAGATGCTCTTCTTCTGTTTGAGATCTAGCTATCATGTCGTCCACATAGACCTCTATTTCTTGATGTATCTGTTGGCTCCTAAATTCGACACCTTTGTTTTGATTGATGGCAGCCATTAAAAGCTGAAAGATGCTTTCGACTGGCTAAGCCTGTCGAAGTGCCCGTCGAAAGATGGCAAAATACTTAGAAGATTTCTTCCAAGGAAGAAGGCTGATTGCCTTCGACGTCGAAGGAGTTTTCGTCGAAGACGTTTCTTGTTGAAAGTGTTCGATGGTCCAGAGTGGAGCAGTTTGAAATTCAAAGCTTTGGGGGGAAAACGGTTTCCAGCAGTTACTACGTGCAAACGTGCAAGGATCTGGAGCGTCGAGCATGGAGAACGTGCCAAGTGGCTTAATCTCGAAGCAGTGTAACTGCCCGACGGTTACTTGGAATGTTTTAGTATAAATAGGAGTAGACATGTAGTTTCTCGCGGGTGTTCACAAATAGATACATAGTCACTCATTTAGATTCAAGTACCCAGTGTGAGCGAAAGAATTGTTGAGAAATGTACGTGTGAAACACCAGTTTTATCAATTAAAGTCATTTACTTTTCCAGTATTTTACTTGCTTTTCTCCTTTAAATTCCTGTCGAACCTTTACTTTAAAGCCTTGTTTATTTTACCAAGCCTTTCCCTTATGCAATTTACTTGAAACATTTTACTTAAAGCCTTATCCACCTTAATCAAACTTCAAAATCAACCTATGTCCATAGGATCAATCTGATCGATCCTGCGAGTAACCAAATAAGTAACCATTTGGAGGATCAGCGGTTGTTTACCAAAACCCAAGGTAAACAAATTGGCACGCCCAGTGGGACCGTGTGTTGATTGTTGAAAATTATCTCATCTTTTTGAGTTGTATGTTATTGAGGAGTGGTAGAATATACACCAACGATAACAATACTGCCAGAAGAAGGGAAGAGATGGCGAATCCGCCAAACAACAACGAAATTCCACCACCAAGTGTGGGAGCAACGGTTAATATGACCGTGAGTGAAGCGACGAATGTTGGTTCGACACCAGCAGTGTCAGTCACAACCACGGGGCCAATAACTTCGTTAACAGGCCCCAGAATACCTTTGGGAACCCCCCCATCAAGGGGAAATATTGGCACAAGGCCAGTGGTTCCCCCAGGATTTATTCCATTCTATGGTATGCCAACTTCTGAAGTGGCAAGCCTGACGAATGCTGCGTCCACTTATTCAGACCCTTTCGTGAGTGCCTCTTCGCCACTCCAAGGCTCTGGAGTAGGCATGGCGAATAGAAATAGGACCCAACTCTTAGGAGGAACGTCCCAAGTAGCCCATGGCCTTACAAACGCCTCGACATCAGTCTTGAGGCAACAGATGGACGAAAGCAACCATGATATGGTGCAAATGTTGGCACAAACTTTGAGTACAGTGCTAAATCCTCTAATACAAAATACTACTCAATCGAATCAGCAAGTTACAGCGCAAATGACGCGTTTGGCTGACTTCTTTGGAGTACCCCCACCTATTCGACAGCCCCAAAGGGCGCAAACAAGAGGAAATCAGGGGATATTTGTAGAAGAAGAAACCACCATTAATCAGGCTCAACAGCCTGTCGAGCAACCTGTCGAAGAACCTAGGGTAATAGCCCCAGAGGTAAGGTTAGTTAACAGAAACCAAAATGCTGACGAAGTGATTCAGCATGTCCAATACCAAAACATGGGTTTGGAAAACAATCTGGCAACCATGATCGAAAGAATCATGACTCAGAATGGAATGAACATGGGCTTTCGAAGGCCCAACTTTACATCTCCATTGTCAGAATATGTGTTACAAACTGACTTACCTCCTAGAAGCAAAGTCCCCAAATTTACTAAGTTCTCTGGGGACACGACAGAATCTACTGTCGAACATGTGGCGAGGTATTTGATCGAAGCAGGAGACATTTCAAATAATGAAAACCTAAGGATCAAATACTTCCCAAGTTCCTTAACCAAGAACGCTTTTACTTGGTTCACAACTCTACCCCCCAATTCGATCCACCATTGGACCCAGTTGGAAAGATTGTTCCATGAACAATTCTATATGGGGCAAACCAAGATAAGCTTGAAAGAACTGGCGAGTGTGAAGAGACGTTTCACTGAACCTATAGACGAATATCTGAATAGGTTTAGGTTGCTTAAGGCGAGATGTTTTACACAAGTGCCAGAACATGAGTTGGTCGAAATAGCCGCAGGCGGTTTAGATTATTCCATTAGGAAGAAGCTAGATACCCAGTACCTAAGAGACATGGCCCAACTGGCCGATAGAGTTCGACAGGTCGAACGCCTCAAAGCTGAAAAAGCTAAGGCAACGAAAACTCACAAAAGAGAGAGAATAGCGTACGTTGAGATGGATGACGAAGATCTAGAATCCTTCGACGATACTTTAGCTGTCGAAGAAGGAGAAGTCGATTTAGCAGAACTAAAACAAGGGCCTCCATACTCTTGTAAACAGTTAGTCCCCTCAAACGGGAAAAATCCCATTGGTCCGGATAGGACCAACGATAGGTTCCCAAAAAAGACTTATAGTTTTGACATCACAAAATGTGATGAAATATTCGACTTGCTAGTTAAAGATGGCCAAATGATAGTACCCCCTGGGGTAAAAGTGCCTCCTCTTGATCAAAGAAAGAAGAGAGGTTTTTGCAAATATCATAATTTTTTGGGCCATAAAACTTCTCAATGTTTTCTTTTCAGGAATCTTGTGCAAGACGCTATTGAGGAAGGGAGATTAAAGTTTGCTGACAAATCCCCCATGGCTGTCGACTCCAATCCACTGAAGGCTGAAGCCCACTATGCAGAACCCTCTGAGGTGAACATGATAGAGGCAACCAGGATTTGGTCGAAGAAGCCAGGCATTACCATGGTCGAAGTCTCAAAGGACCACATCAACATGCCAATCTTTGGCAGTTTTTCTGGAAATTTATCCAGGAAGACAATAGAGGCTGTCCAGAAAGCGGTCGAAGACCCGAAGTCGAAGACTGCTGAAGCACAAAAAACTTGACCAAAGCCCAGTTCCCACTTGGCCACTGTTCAAGGCCAGACGGAGAATCTGGAGACACAAATGAAGCAACTAACTCTTGCTAATAAGGATACAATGAATATCAACATGGTTGAACTTTCTGACCCTAAAGCTTCAGAAGAAGCCATAAGGCAAGAGCAGGCAAATAAAACGGCTTTCCCTAGGGAAAACGAAAACTTGGCAGATTTTTTACAAAGATGCCAGAAGAAGAAATCAGAGGTGATGCTGTGTCCAAGATGCAGTTCTATCTTTGATAAAAAAGCTGCTGAGCACATACAAGGCGTGAGAGCAGCGAACAAGAGAAGGGAGAATGCTGACCTTCGACATGATCCCAGAAGGGGTTCTAATCAAGACAAGAGGCCATTGACTTTTAGGCCTCCAACAAATGTACCAGTAGACACTTGGTACAAAACATCTGGCCGGAAAAGGCCAAGTGAAGAGAAATGGCATTCTTTCGAAGTGCCAAGAGGTTCCTCTTTAATTCAGAAGAAAGAGCCTCAAGTTGCTGCACCCAAGGTTGCTCAAGTGTCCAGCAACTACAAGGGAAAAAATCCTATGTCTCGATCCCAATGGAGGAGATATCAAAGGAGGCGAAAAGCTGAAAGGGAGGCTGCCAACAAACCTAAGGCAGAAACTAGTTCGAATGTGCCTCAAAGGAAACAGAGAAAGCCTCTTGAGAGAGAACCAGTTACCAACAGGCTAGTTTGGCCTAACCAAAGTGAAGTCGAAGACGAAGATGATGCTGAGTCCGACGATACTCTGGATATAATGGTGAATATTGTTTCAGTACTGCCTAGGGAATTCAATCGACAGGTAGAAGTCGAAGCCAGTGACTGGGAGGTGGAACAAGAAATGGCCAAACATAGGCCAGTGTGCTATTTTGTCATGGACAATGGCACTACAGAGGAACAAAATGGCTTCTTCGAGCCACCTACAGAGGCGATGAAGAATCACCTCAAACCTTTGTTCATAAGGGCTAAGCTCGAAGAGACCACTGTGAACAAAATATTGGTCGACTGTGGGGCCACTATCAATATTATCCCTCATTCTATGCTAAGGAAGATTGGCAAAAGGGATGAAGAAATCAAACCTCACAATATGGTCCTGTCCAACTATGAGGGAGGCATTGGGACCACCATGGGAGTGATCCAGCTAGACATAAAAGTTGGGTCGATCCTTCGACCAACAATGTTCATGGTCATATCGGCCAAACCTAACTACAACCTTTTGTTAGGCCGTGAGTGGATTCATGGCGTTGGCGCTGTGCCTTCATCAATGCATCAAAGACTGCTGCTATGGCGTCCAGATGGGATGGTCGAAAACATAGAAGCGGATCAAAGTTACTACCTTGGCGAAGTGAATCACTTGGGTGTAACAGATTTCGACAAAAACTTGGCTCACATAGGGCCATGTCCAACTCCTGACTTCGACATGGCGCCAGCGCCAAACACCTTTTGTTCCCTATACCTGCATCCTGAGCATGGTTTCCAATGGGACAAAGAAGACTTGTCCCACATAGACTTCAGTGGGCTAACTGATATCCAACCAACTGGTTGGGGAAGTGAATTCAGTGATAATGACTGAGTCACAATCTCTGAAGCGAATTTCGGCTTATGTGGCCGAAACCAAGATGATAACGGCTCTCGAAGCCGAAGTAAAGTACATGGCCACACAGGCCAATGATCAACAATTATCTGCTGTTGGCCCAGGAAAGGATTTCGATCCAAGACCTCCTGATATCATGCCAGATGAAATGCAGGAACAGAGGCTCGACGCCATCTATGATGATGAGCCTTTGGGCTTCGAAAAGGATCCCTTGGCGAACAACATTAAGATGTTAGCACAAGACCCTTTAGAAGAAATCAACTTAGGCGAAGGATCAGAGAATAGACCAACTTACATCAGCGCCAAAATTGATCCAGAACTTAGGTTGGAAGTAATCCAATTGCTGAAAGAGTTTAAAGACTGTTTTGCATGGGATTATGACGAAATGCCTGGTCTCGACAGAGGATTGGTAGAACTTCAGTTGCCAATCAAACCTGGAAAGAAGCCAATCAAGCAAAATCCAAGACGCTTCGCTCCAGAAATATTGTCGAAGATCAAAACGGAGGTCGAACGACTTCTGAAATGCAAATTCATCCGTGTTACAAGGTATGTCGAATGGATTGCAAATATTGTGCCAGTAATTAAGAAAAATGGCACGTTAAGGGTGTGCATAGATTTCAGAGATTTGAATGCTGCCACCCCCAAAGATGAATATCCTATGCCTGTGGCGGAAATGCTAGTCGATTCTGCCGCTGGCTACGAATACCTGAGTATGCTCGATGGTTATTCAGGATATAATCAAATATTCATTGCTGAAGAGGATGTGTCGAAAACAGCTTTTCGATGCCCTGGGGCCTTAGGCACTTACGAATGGGTAGTGATGCCTTTTGGCCTAAAGAACGCTGGGGCAACGTACCAGCGAGCAATGAATACTATCTTCCATGATTTTATTAACACTTTTATGCAAGTTTATATTGATGATATTGTTATAAAATCTGTTTCCAGGAAGAGTCACATTGACCACCTTCGACAATCATTCGAAAGAATGAGAGAACATGGTCTGAAGATGAACCCTTTGAAGTGTGCGTTCTGTGTGAAAGCTGGAGATTTCTTGGGTTTCGTTGTCCACAAGAAAGGAATCGAAATCAATCAGAACAAGACGAAGGCAATTTTGGAAGCGAAAGCGCCATCGAATAAGAAGGAATTGCAATCTCTCTTAGGCAAGATAAATTTCTTGAGAAGGTTTATATCTAACCTAAGTGGGAAAGCTCAGGCCTTTTCACCCTTACTTCGACTGAATAAAGAGGGGTTCGAATGGGGGCAAGAGCAGCAAGAAGCCTTCGACAAAATCAAAGGGTACCTCACTAAGCCACCTATTTTGGTGCCTCCTTGTAGCAATAGGAGTATGAGATTGTACATAGCTGCATCTGACACAACTCTGGGAAGTATGTTAGCCCAAGAGGATGAGAATGGAGTCGAAAGACCCATTTATTATCTCAGTCGAGTTTTGAATGATGCAGAAACTAGATATAGCGAAGTTGAGAAATTGTGTCTATGTCTGTATTTCTCTTGTACAAAACTCAAGCAATATATAAAACCAGTTGATGTTTATGTTTCGTCTCATTTTGATGTTTTCAAATATATGTTGTCGAAACCTATCTTGCATAGTCGAATTGGCAAGTGGGCATTAGCATTGACTGAATACTCCTTGACCTTTATGCCTCTTAAGGCAGTAAAAGGACAAGTGGTTGCAGACTTCATAGTCGACCACTCAATTCAAGTCGAGGATATTAATTATGTGGAGATAGAACCTTGGAAATTCTACTTCGATGGTTCCAGCCATAAAAATGGAACAGGAGTAGGAGTCTTGATTATTTCTCCAGATAAAATTCCAACAACATTCAAGTACCAAATAGAAGGTTCTTGTTCGAACAACGAGGCTGAGTATGAAGCTCTAATTACTGGCCTTGAAATATTGTTGGAATTGGGGGCAACTCGAGTCGAAATAATGGGAGACTCAGAGTTAGTCATCAAGCAAGTCACAAAGGAGTATAAATGCATAAGAGAGAATCTCATTATGTACTTTGTGATAGCAAATCGTTTATTGAAACAATTTGAAAGTGTCAATATTCGACACATACCCAGAGTCGAAAATCAAATAGCCAATGACTTGGCACAAATTGCATCAGGGTATAAGATTTCAAAAACGAGATTACAAAGAGCAATCGAAGTTCGAGAAAAGATAAAGGCAACTTGTCTATCACCATCAGACTTGGAATCGACGAGGCTAGGTTATGCTGATCACTCAAACTTCGAGATTTCGTTCATTGATAATTTGTCAGAGCAAGATTGGAGGAAACCCATTGTGGACTATCTTCAAAATCCAGGAGCTCCGACAGAACGAAAAACAAAATACAGGGCGTTGAGTTTTGTACTCATGGGTAATGAGTTATTCAAGAAGACGCCTGAAGGGGTGTTGCTGAAATGTTTAAGTGAAACTGAAGCATACACAGCCCTTTCGACTACGCATGCTGGGGCATGTGGGGCTCACCAAGCAGGCCATAAGATGAAATGGTTGTTGTTTCGACAAGGACTATATTGGCCCACTATGCTGAAAGATTGTGTTGAGTTCGCCAAAGGTTGCCAAGAGTGTCAAGTTCATACAGGCATCCAGCATGTACCAGCAAGCGAACTTCACTCGATAGTGAAGCCTTGGCCCTTTCGAGGATGGGCGTTGGATCTCATTGGAGAGATTCGACCAGCATCATCAAAGAGTCAGAAATACATATTGGTAGGCATTGATTATTTTACGAAGTGGATCGAAGCTGTCCCTTTAGTCAATGTAGACCAAGAAAATGTCATTGAATTCATTCAAAAGAACATTATATTTAGGTATGGAATCCCTGAGACAATAACAACTGATCAAGGTTCAGTTTTCACTGGTCGAAAGATGCAGGAATTTGCTCAGGAAACAGGTTTCAAACTCCTAACATCCACGCCTTACTATGCACAGGCGAATGGTCAAGTCGAAGCAGCTAACAAAGTAGTGATTGGCTTGATAAAGAAACATGTTGGGAAGAAACCAAAGAATTGGCATAAGACGTTAGACCAGATTTTATGGGCTTGTCGAACGTCCCCAAAAGAAGCCACTGGTACAACGCCATATAGGCTAACTTTTGGCCATGATGCAGTGTTGCCAGCAGAAATTTGTCTTCAATCTGCAAGAGTTCAGAGGCATTATGATATTCCTTCTGAGGTTTATTGGAATATGATGTTAGATGAATTGGTGGATTTAGACGAAGAGAGATTACACGCTCTCGACTTACTCAGGCTTCAGAAGAAAAGAGTAGAAGACTCTTATAATAGAAAGGTAAAACCTAAGGTATTTTTGCCTGAAGATTTAGTTTGGAAGGTAATTCTTCCCATGGATCGACGGGATCGAGGCATGGGGAAATGGTCACCCAAATGGGAAGGACCCTTCAGAGTTATCCAAACTTTTTCTGGTGGAGCCTATGAAGTCGAAGAGATAAGTGGTGATAAAAGGCTCTTGAGAGTAAATGGTAAATATTTGAAAAAATATAAGCCTATACTTCAAGAGATAAAAATAAAATAATAAAAGAACAAACTAAATTAACCATAAAAATGCCAAAATGGAAATTTTTATTAATTTCAGCCAAGATGGCAATTGTTGTCGAAAACGATTACAGAAGATGGTTACAAAAGAGAATCAATCAAAAGGTAAGAGAATTCTTGAGTCGAAGATACTTGGCATACTGCAGCTCCAACCTCTTTTTGCACCAAGAGTTTTCTTGCACTAGTTTGGCAATTTGAGCGTCGAGGCTTTGAGCCCTCTCAGCAAATTCCAGGCCTTGCTTGATCTCAGTCTGGCTCTCAGTGTCTGGGATGGTCGAAAGAATTTCCTCCTGGAGTACAGTGTTGGCGTTTATCTTCGCCTCTATCTCTGCAATTTGTGCTCGGAAGGAGACATTCTCTCGCTCAATAGCATCGACCCTTTCCTGTGCAGACGCTTTCTGTTTCGACAACTCGGCAATTCGAGAAGTCGAATCTGAGACAGCAGTCCACGCAGATGAGCTTTTGCCATGCAGCACTTCGAGCTGACTGTTAAAACCTCGTTGGCGCCTGTAATCCGCTGAGACTTGATCAATCATAGAATGTAATTCCATGATTAAGTCTGAGATTTCTGGGGCTACAGCTTCGAAGTCAACAGCATTCAAAACCTCTTTTAAGCATGATGGAGCAGTGGGATCCCCCTCTAAAGTCTTCATTAAATCTCTCTTGAAGAACTGGGCCTTAACCTTCGCCAACGCATCATCAAGAGGAGAAGTTTCAGTAGATTTCCCCGACAGGGTAGGAATTTCCTGACTAGTGTCAGAAGAACTCTTACTCTCGATGATTGCATTGAGGTAGCTGACAGGGTCAGTTTGTTTCAAGATTTCCAAGTCCTCTTTTGACCTGTGCTTTGAGGAGGTGACCCTTGCCACAGTATTATCTTGGGCTTGAGGCTGTTGAATGCTGAGTGCCTCGTTTGGTTGCTTTTCGACTTGGACTGAGGCGGTACTAGCGTCGACTTGTGGTTCTTCGTTAACATCACCTTGGGGTCCTTCGCCAGCGTCATTTTGTGGCTCTTCGCTAGCGTCACCCTGGTGTTCTTCGCCAGTACCACCTTGGTGCTCTTCGTCAACAGCATCTTGATTCTCTTCGCCATTGCCTTGGTCTCTTCCTTCAGGATTCTCTTCTGACGACAAGTCCACCACAGGAACCGTTTCTGGCTGTGTTTCCTCCACCATAGGTTCTTCTGTTGTCTTCTCCACTGTTTCAGCATTGGCCTCATTCTCAGTGTGGGCTTCGTCATTGCCCAAATCTTTTTCCTGAGGCCTGCTAAGGTCAGCAGATTCTAGAGTTTCTGAAGTCCTTGGTGGGGAACTTTCAGTAGTGTCCTGAAAAGGAGAAAGAAGACAAATCTTCAGATGTCGAAAGAGATACCATCGAATACTGGTATCTATGCCTAAAATAGATTACCTGTGGATTAACTTCAGCCCCAGGGCTGGAATTGTCACTTTCGACAGGCTTGGTAAGAAGAGCGTTCAGTTCCTCCTCAGTTGGCTCCTCGATGATCACTGCAGGTGGCCTAGGCTTTCTCACAGCGACCTTTATTCTGACGGTTCGACCTTCAGGGGCAGGAGTAGGAACAGAAGCGTCCTTCGTTAACTTTCGCCTCTTTAAGGGAGCGGGAGGGGAATCACTTTCGTCATCACTCCCCGATTCGACCACCAATGCTGCCCTTTTCTTGGGCGAAGGGGCCTAGAAAACCAATAGGGATTCGATTGAATAATTACATCGAAAATAAAAAAAAAAAATCGAAAGCCAGAAGAAAAATGAAGAAAATCTGGTTACCGATGCAGGAGGCCTCCTCGAAGAGCCTTCCCCCTGTTGGTTGCCTGTTGTCTTCGCCGGCGCTATAGTCTTCGCCGGCGGTGGAGGTTTTGTCGAAGGGGCTCCTCCTTGTGGGCCTTCTGTAGCCTTCTTGGCTAGGGGCTTTCGAACAACTGAAAGCGAAAAGGAAAGTTAACAGGCTAACAGTCGAAGAGAAAGATAAAAAGTAATGTGAGAGCATGAACTTACATTTCTTTACTTTGTCCAACACAAGGACAAAAGACTTCTGCAACTCTGCCATGAAGTCCTTCTCGTCGAAGAAGTACTCAGCATAATAGCTTCTCCACCACTCCTCAAAGGATGGTGAGCAAAGGAAATTAAGCTGGTAGTCAAACAGCGAGAGGATTGTTCGACCAGCATATCTTCCGATATGCTTGATGGCAGCTTCTTCTGTATAATCGTTGCAGAAGTACAACATTGACTTCTCTCTTTGAAAAATAGGAGAAGGCAGGGTTTGGATGATACCAAACTGGCGAGATACCAGATTTGGTTGATAGGCAAGCAGACTCAAATGAGTCTTAGAACTCTTAAATCGAAGAGGCATGATCCTGGGTGTCAGGAACGCCTCCCAAAGTACAGTGTGCTCATCGACATTGGGACCACTCGACTCCTTTGGATGTGGCCTTGTGAACCATGCTGGCCCCACCCTCCGTTGAGCAAATGGAGCCATAGTTGAAACAAATTCCTTCCTTCGAGCGAACATCAGAACGAAGTTAGTGAAGGTTTGTTGAAACTCCAGCCCATCTTCCACAGGTGTCAGTAGAGCCAGCCTAATTCCTTCGATACGTCTATTAGCTATCGCTGGGGCTTGTTCATTTATCTGAATCTTCTTGGGTAAGAAAGATTCGAAAGTGGCGTTGAGCCACAGTTGAAGTAGCCAGAAAGGCCCAGCGAGCAGCAAACTGGCCCTATCTTCGATATGTTTCAAGAGAGTAACCCCATTGCTGATTGAGTCATAAAGACTGGCCAGAATTAGTTCTGCCAAACAGATGTTTTGGCGGTGATGCAGTTGGGTGGCAAGAGTGACCATCTTTTTGGTCACTTGTAGAGACTTCGAGCAAAACACAAAGCGAGTTAGCCATAAGGCTAGAAACGCTATGTGTTCGACATCCGACACTGTATCCGTCGACCTGTCGTGATAATGGTTGATAAAGGTGGTGTATGTTGGCTTGGTCTCAGAGAAGCCAATTTGGTCCTCCGACATCTCCTCCGGGTCGAAGTAATCTCCGGTTGGTCGAAGGCCAGTAATGGCCGCTACGTCGAAGAGTGTGGGGGTTAACATCCCACATGGAAGGTGAAAGGTGAAGTGAGAGTAATCCCAAAACAACAGCGAAGCTATAAGCATCTCTGGGGAGTAGTTTAAGCCTGTCTTCGACAGCATTACTAGGTCAAAGATTCCCATTTCCTTCCAGACTGGAGTTTGATGTTTCTCCAACTTTGTTAGCCAAGCGACATAGTCAGAGGTCAGATTAGGGCAAGACCTGAAGACCCTAACACTTCTGTTGAAGAAACGGAGGTCGATTTTCTCGCGTGTAGGGTCTTCGTTGTCTTCTGCGTCCTTCTTGGCGCATGCTACTGGCTTGAGTTTCTCGACGATGGGGAAATAGCTCTTGATCTTCAGAGCTTCAGAGATGCTTGGGTTCATGGGGCCAGACATTGCGAAGATCTGGTTGGAGTATCCAACCGGGATCATCAAGTGACGCGAGTAAGCATCGCGAACGGAGATGTCAGAAGGTTCGGGAACCCTTCGTTTCCCTGTAGAGTTCACTACCGGAGCAGTAACAAAGACCTTGGGCTTAACAAGTTGTTCAGTTGGTGCATTAGTCTTGGGGGCAGTAGAAGCAGAGGCCATTGTTGAGGATGAAGATGGAGTGAAAAAGGAAGAGTTTTTCTGCAAAGAGAGCAAGTTTGTACGAAAGCAAGGGAGTTTGAGGGCTAGTTTGCGTAAAAAGTCCCACAATGGGATATTCACTACTATTTATAGTTGTGGGAGAAATTCCCAATAACGAGGACATTAAAGGTCATTTAATGCTGCAGGAATTAGTGGGACGCGTGGCAGCATCCTGTTGTTTTGGCCGTTTCTGCAGAAACAGAGAGACGCAGCGTGCGTCCTCGTTTTTGGGATTTGTCATAATGACAAATTCTGAAGTGACGTTTGGTACTGCACGCCGTACTGAAAGTGACGTCCTAGGATCAAATCAATGATGGTTTCTTGGGATTGCCAATAGTTGGTAAAAAGCAACAAAAAGTGCACAAGTTAACTTGTGACTAAGCGTGGAAAAACAGGTGTCGAATGGCGTTTTCAAAGAATGCCTTTTTCTTTCAGAGTCGAAATAAGGCATTCTTGGGGGGCAATTTGTTGGCTCCTAAATTCGACACCTTTGTTTTGATTGATGGCAGCCATTAAAAGCTGAAAGATGCTTTCGACTGGCTAAGCCTGTCGAAGTGCCCGTCGAAAGATGGCAAAATACTTAGAAGATTTCTTCCAAGGAAGAAGGCTGATTGCCTTCGACGTCGAAGGAGTTTTCGTCGAAGACGTTTCTTGTTGAAAGTGTTCGATGGTCCAGAGTGGAGCAGTTTGAAATTCAAAGCTTTGGGGGGAAAACGGTTTCCAGCAGTTACTACGTGCAAACGTGCAAGGATCTGGAGCGTCGAGCATGGAGAACGTGCCAAGTGGCTTAATCTCGAAGCAGTGTAACTGCCCGACGGTTACTTGGAATGTTTTAGTATAAATAGGAGTAGACATGTAGTTTCTCGCGGGTGTTCACAAATAGATACATAGTCACTCATTTAGATTCAAGTACCCAGTGTGAGCGAAAGAATTGTTGAGAAATGTACGTGTGAAACACCAGTTTTATCAATTAAAGTCATTTACTTTTCCAGTATTTTACTTGCTTTTCCCCTTTAAATTCCTGTCGAACCTTTACTTTAAAGCCTTGTTTATTTTACCAAGCCTTTCCCTTATGCAATTTACTTGAAACATTTTACTTAAAGCCTTATCCACCTTAATCAAACTTCAAAATCAACCTATGTCCATAGGATCAATCTGATCGATCCTGCGAGTAACCAAATAACCTTTGTTTTGATTGATGGCAGCCATTAAAAGCTGAAAGATGCTTTCGACTGGCTAAGCCTGTCGAAGTGCCCGTCGAAAGATGGCAAAATACTTAGAAGATTTCTTCCAAGGAAGAAGGCTGATTGCCTTCGACGTCGAAGGAGTTTTCGTCGAAGACGTTTCTTGTTGAAAGTGTTCGATGGTCCAGAGTGGAGCAGTTTGAAATTCAAAGCTTTGGGGGGAAAACGGTTTCCAGCAGTTACTACGTGCAAACGTGCAAGGATCTGGAGCGTCGAGCATGGAGAACGTGCCAAGTGGCTTAATCTCGAAGCAGTGTAACTGCCCGACGGTTACTTGGAATGTTTTAGTATAAATAGGAGTAGACATGTAGTTTCTCGCGGGTGTTCACAAATAGATACATAGTCACTCATTTAGATTCAAGTACCCAGTGTGAGCGAAAGAATTGTTGAGAAATGTACGTGTGAAACACCAGTTTTATCAATTAAAGTCATTTACTTTTCCAGTATTTTACTTGCTTTTCCCCTTTAAATTCCTGTCGAACCTTTACTTTAAAGCCTTGTTTATTTTACCAAGCCTTTCCCTTATGCAATTTACTTGAAACATTTTACTTAAAGCCTTATCCACCTTAATCAAACTTCAAAATCAACCTATGTCCATAGGATCAATCTGATCGATCCTGCGAGTAACCAAATAAGTAACCATTTGGAGGATCAGCGGTTGTTTACCAAAACCCAAGGTAAACAGTATCATATCGTGAAATAGAGCTACCATGGCACGCTGATAGGTTGCCCTAACATTCTTCAGTCCAATTGGCATAACTTTGTAGCAGAATGTGCCCCACTGTGTGACAAAGGTTTTTTTCTCCATGTCGTTCGACGCTATTTTAATTTGGTTGTAGCATGAGAAACCATCCATGAAGGAAAACACTTTGTGTTGTGTCGTATTGTCAACTAGAATGTCAATGTGGAAAAGTGGGAAATCATCCTTAGGGCTGGCCCTATTCAAATCTCTGTAGTCCACACACATTTGTACCTTTTTGTCCTTTTTGGGCACAGGAACAACATTGGCAACCCACTGCGGATAAGAGGTGACAGCCAAGAATCCAGCATTGAATTGCTTCATGACTTAAGCTTTAATCTTTTTCGACATATCTGGTCGCATTCGACGGACCTTTTGTTTTACTGGTGGGCAATTCTCTTTTATAGGTAGACGATGTGCCACAATATCTGCATCAAGTCCTGGTGTTGTACCCCAAAATTTTCCCTCCCATATTCTTCAAAATTTGCCAAGTCAAAGGTTCAAAATCTCCCCAAGGGTTGCACAGTTCAAGGGCCTTTTAACAGTCAAAAACTAGGGTTTTGGTTCTGACAAAGAAATTAAAGTTTTCAAAGGTCCAATCAAGTCCCACATGCCTACAAACATGGTCAAGCATCCTCATGCCAAGTTTCAAGACTTGCAGCACAAAATTGCACAGACAAAAACCCTAATTGCTCAGCAGTCAACTGCAGGGGCAAAATGGTCATTTGACAGTCAAAAGTTCAAATTTTTGGTCAACATCTCATTTTGAAGCCACAAACATCATTTGATCAATTCTTGATCATGATTTCAAAGCTTGACTCAAAAAGTCTCAAGATGCAAAAGTTTCCATATTTGGACAGTTGAAAAAGTCAACTGTAACTTGACCAGGGCATAACTTCCACATGGTTTATCAGAAAAATTCCATCTGAAGCTCATTTTGAAGAGAAAGACATTTCCTACAACTTCTATTCACACTTCAAGTCCAAGAAATGCTCTCACAAAAAGTTATCAATTTCAACATTATAGGTCATTTTCAAAAGTCAACAAAAAGGGACTTTAAGTCAAAGGCCATAACTTGAGATTGGTAAATCAAAATGACATGGGACCAAAGGTATTGGTTATAGGACTTCAAGACCTTTCCAAAATGTCCAAGAACATGATCAAAGATTAAAAATTGAGCACGATATTCCTTGTGGAAGTTGGGGAAGTTTTGGGAATTTTGGAAAGTCAACTTTGCTTCAAATGCCTTAAAATTGCTAATGGGCCACATTTTCTTCCAAGATTCATCATCCAAAGCATATGCACGACCATTTGGCCCAAAGGGGATTTATTTAATCATTTTTATTTATTTATTTGAATTTTTAATTACAATTAATTCATTTAATTAAATAAAATATGGGAAAAATACTCATCCATGCTTTTCAAATCTTTTTATGCATAGAATACCTTCAAGATTTCGTGCATTATCTGATATGGAAAGAATCAAGGTGATTTGGACATGATTGGTATCAAAACACATGGAAAAAGATTGAAAAAAATATGCCATTAAATCCAATATTTGATTCATGATTGCATTGATCTTTTGACTCAAGATTCAACCCTAATCCATCCCATACTTATACTGATCAAAACCTAATGCACAAAGACCTGAAAGCTGCGCCTGATCTCAAGAACCAAGTTTGCATTTTTGTCAAAAAAATCAAAAACTGAAAACTGCCTTGGAGGACGATTCAAAGGAAAATATTGATCCCAAGAGCTTCCTAAGGCATTACTGAACCTGACTGGATACCTTTCCACGCCCATAGCATCAAGAATCGGTACATGGAGATCAAACTGTGTTAAGCTTTTTGCATATTCGTATCTCACGACTCATGCATTATTTTCAATTTCCAATGATTGATTTGTGTTAATCTATTCATTATAAAGCTAATCATGTAATTTAATTGAATTTTCGTGCGTTATACATGAAGTTACCATTGAACTTGCTAGGGTTTCATGACTTCAAATTTGGGGTTTCTCTTATCCAGAAAAATTAGACCCTAAGACCAAGGCTATTGAATTCAGAAGCTTCACGTGAATCGAACACACATGTCGCGCTCAATTTATGAGCCACCATGTGCTAATCGCTATTATCCTGTTTATCACATAGTGGGGGTTTAAAACCCCCGCTATCTAATTGTTTTTTTTCAGGGCAAAACGAATCAATGAAGAAGATGCATGCATGGAGCAAGGCCATTGGTCTATTCAAAGATTGGCGCGCGTTTTACTGACTCAGACCACTAACTTTTGTCTTTTCTTATAATGATTGTGGTCCATATAATTAACAAAGAAGGTCAGCAGCACAATTGGTCAGGCGTTGCATTGGTAAACTCTGGGACCTGGGTTCGAACCTCAGGTCCCCCTCCTTTCTCCATATTATTTTTCTCCTCATGTTTACGTGCAGCGTTACCCTCAAAGACCTACCATACACTCAATATCCAAGCACGCCACATGTCTCAGAATATCCATCCAAGGGCCCAGATCTGATGAACATCGTACTCACCAGTCAACGCGTACACACGCGCCTTGGAAAGTCAACTGAAGGCCTTCAATCATTGGGCCTGATTGCTAGCCAAAGACCTCCAAATTGGGGTCAACACCCCATGGGTTTGCTTCCTTTCCTTTCTTTTTTATTTTCTTTCTATTTTGCTTGTTTTATCTAATTTTAATTTAATTCTTTGAATTAATTTTTCATGACATAAAAAAATAATAAAAAATCAGAAGGTCATAAAATAAAATATGTTTTTTATTAAATATTTTCTTTGCAAAAAAAAACCTTATTAATTAATTTAGTCTTAATTTTAAGTTTAAATTTTAATGTTTTTCTTAATAAATTAAAAATGTAGAATTAGGGTTTTGTACTTTTATCCTTTTTTTTTCTTCCTTTTTTCACCATATTAAATATTAATTATTTTGTAAATAAAAATTGCCATGTATTAATTAATTAGGTTAATTTTAGATTCAATTTTAACATGTTTTTCTTAATAAATAAAAATAGTTAGAATTAGGGTTAATTAACTTTTTAATTTCATTTAATTCTCTCATAAAAATCAATAAATACGAAAAACTCAAAAATAATTCCTTTTTATTTTAACTTAATTAATTTGTTGATCGTAATTTAATTTCATTAAAAAGGGTCCAACGCCCTCGCTTTCGATTATCAGTTTGTTTCGCGCATTTATTTCCTTTCTTATAATATTCATGTAATTCTCCCAAAGCCATGTAAATTAGACATTTATATTTCTCGCACTTTATTTTATTTTAAATCGGGTCCTGGATTAAATTTGGAGATGTGGACCCGCGCCTTTGTAATAACGTAGGACCTTTATATTTCTCGCAACTTTTAAACTGTTAATTAAACTGCATGAAAGAATGAATGTCAAAATAAAAGCAACGCGTAGATCACCAATACATGACAAGACAAAATATCTGAAAACGACACACAAATCACACACCACCCCTAGGGTACGCCTCACTGTTGCCTTGCCCCTCGAAAGGTGATCGTCGAGTAGAGGATGTTTTAGTAAGTCCTCATGATCCAGGAACCTGGCATGAGGGTAGCTTCTAAGGTGTCTTCCCATTGCTCCGGTGATCACCATGTCCCGAGCCTTCGAATTGACCCGAACACCTCCAACGGTGGTGCTACCTACCTCTCAATGGTGGGATGGCACTACTTTAAGGACATTTACACAGACGAATTCCTTAGGGTAGTTAGACGACTCTAGATACTTGCTCTAAATTTCAAAACAAATCAAAAAATACTTTTCACCCCGACACCTTTTCAAAAAGCTTTCGAAAGCAACTTTTCAAACACTCTTGAGGACCGATACAAGAGTCGAACTGAAATTTTCAAAGAAACTTTTTAAACCCACAGTTGAAAAGCAAACAAACCATTTTTGAAAACACAAATGAGAAAGTATCTAAGAGCCCATGGATAACCATGGATAGAAAGGGTGCTAACACCTTCCCTTTCTATAACCTACCTCCCGAACCGAGAGCAATCTCTATAAGGAATTTTTCTGTGCTTTTGTCCTTTCCCTTTGGAGAAAATAAAAGACGGTGGCGACTCTTGCTTACCGCGACATTTCGCGAACCAGCTAAAAACAGTCAGTTCCAGATCCACCGATCACAGAACTGGCGACTCTGCTGGGGACTTAAACTTAAAGTGAGGTGTACCTTAGGATAGTTCATAACTGTGTTTTCAATTGTATTGACTTGCTTGCTTTATTATTGTGGGACTGTCTTGGGAGTTCTATAGATCCTAACCCGGATCTGGGGATACCTTCTTAGAAAGTAGCAACAAGGTTGTGAGGGAACTGTGCGGGGTATACCGACATGGTTGAAACAGTCTGCTACGTTGATGTGGCACTTTGGTGTGTACCGGTAACCCTTGAGTTCAGTCAAGGAGAGTACGGGGCCTCCGCGTGGTGTCGTGAAGCATCAACAGACCTTAGGAACCTTAATTGAACTATCTTGGCCTCTTTAGGGTAGTGAGATAACTGACTTTGGTGCAGTCTGAGGTTGGTTGATACTCGATACTACTCTCAATTGAGGGTTGCTTTCCTGGAATATTTCGGTCGCCAGTTCAGTGGCTAAATCGAAACGATGAACAATGAAAGCAATCCGGTGATATTGGGACCCTTAGAACCCGGTTACTTCTAATAGGACAGGTTGAGCCCACCAACTTCAAGAGGGTAATACCCAGACCCCATGCTGGCCTTAAACTCTAAGGGCTTGTCTTGTGTGACTTGTGTGCCTTACATGTTTGCCTTTGTAAATATCTGTGGTGTGTTTAATCATAGCATCATGACATCATCCAGCATCATATGCATTGACTAACCATTTCAGGGGTTCGAATCTTCATCTTTGTTCTTGTTTTGTAGGACATGGAAACTGTTCCCAGAGAGACAATTCAGATCAGCCTTGTAAGAATCCCTCCTCAGCTTAAGGAGCTTATATCCAGGATTCCCGAGAGCTCTTCATCCAGTGAAGGACATGGAAGACTCATCAGCTTGGTCAATACCAACATTGAGGAAGATATGATAAAGGTCCTGTTCCAGTTCTTTGACCCTCTGCATCACTGTTTCACCTTCTTGGATTATCAGCTGGTACCTACATTGGAGGAGTTCTCCCGGCTCCTGAAGATCCCTATCCTTGATCAACTACCCTACAACGGTACGGAAAAGGAACCCAAGCTTGAAGAGATTGCTAAAGCCTTGCACCTACAATCATCTGACCTCAAGGGACATTGGGAAGTTAGAAGTGGTATCAAAGGGTTCTTAGCCAGGTTTCTGTTTGAAAAGGCCCATGAATGTTGGAACTCCCTTGACTTACAAGCTTTTGAAGGAATTGTGGCCCTCCTTGTCTATGGTTTGGTGTTGTTTCCTAACCCAGATCAGCTTATAGATATCAGTGCTGTCCAGATCTTCATGTCCAGGAATCCTATACCTACGTTGATGGGGGACATCCTTTACTCATGTTACACTCGAACCATGAGAAAAAGAGGTGTCCTTATGTGCTGCACTCCTCTCCTGGGAAGGTGGTTTATTTCGCACCTTCCACAATCAGTTTTGAAGAACGAGCGGGGTTTGAGATGGTCACAACGGTTGATGACTCTCACACATGCAAATATACATTGGTGCCCTCGGTCTAGAGAGGATGTCACTATCATTGATCGTTGCGGGGAGTACCCTAATGTTCCTTTATTTGGAATCAGAGGAGGTATTACTGAGACAGTTTGGTTATGCTCGGAGGGATGGCCCTCATGACATGTTAATTCCTGACATAGTTTTTGACTTCGACAACGATGAACAAGGACTTCGCCAGAGATTTATCAGGGCTTGAAGGATGCCAAGTAGGATAGACAGTAAGACACTGGGGCACAGGAACTCCATCCCGTTGGAACCTTATCTCAAGTGGGTACGCGCCCGCTCCCAGAAGTTAGTAATGCCTTATCCTCATATGCTCCCTGTGATCAAAGAGCCAGTCTTGGAAGGAGAAGTGTCCTACACCATTCAGCATCCTGACATGCCCACATCCTGGGAAGAGATGCAGAAGAGCTGGATCCAGCTTAAGGAAGAACGAAATTCTCTTGAGACCAGTCTACATGCTAGTAAAAAGAAGGTCTTGAAGCTCACCCGCCTATTGCATGAGGAGAGGAATCTCAACACCTACATAGCTCCAAAGAGGATGCGTAGTGTCTTTTGGGATTGATTTGCTTTTGTATTATGTGCCCATGAGGCTTTGATGTACTGAACAATTGTTTCCTTAATGATAACGTGTGTTCCTTTTTTGTCTACAACAAATTTGAACTTTCGAACCCTTGAATGCATTGCATAAACACATATCATTCATCATGTGCATAGCAGGTTTTCTTCTTTTCAGGTTGCTTACTGTTCTTCGCTGTTTATTTCAGCATCATGAATCCTGACTCATCATCAACCGAGATGTCCATCAAGGCTCTTCAGGCGCAGAATGCGCAATTTCAGGAACTAATCATGGGTTTGGCTCAGGGCCAAGAAGAGCTGAAGGCTCTGCTCCTGAAGAAGGAGAAGAAGAAGAAGAAGAGAACTGTTCTTTTCAACTCGGGCCGAAGGCTTGGCAACACTCTGCAGAATGAAGAGGCTGGTACTTCTATAGGCAAGAGCAGTCCCCAAGGGGGAAAAGGTCCTAGTCCGGTAGTCTCTGACAATGAGACTGATTTCGATGAGGAACAGTATCCTCCGGCTGAAGACCGGTATAAGCAGTTGGAGGACAGACTGAATGCTATGGAGATCCAACAAGTGTCTGGGCTGGATTTTGGAGACTTGGGCTTATCTACTGGTGTCATCATTCCTCATAAGTTCAAAGCACCATCTTTTACCAAGTATGACGGGGCGTCTTGTCCCAAGCTACACCTCAGATCTTACGTGCGGAAGATTCAGCCGTACTCAGTGGACAAGAACTTGTGGATCCACTTCTTCCAGGAGAGTCTTTCAGGGACTCATCTCGAATGGTTCTATCAGCTGGATGGGACCAAAGTTCGTAACTGGGAGGAGTTGGCTACTGCTTTTTACAAGCAGTATCAATATAATGCCGACCTTGCCCCTACACGTACCCAACTCTAGGGTATGTCACTAGGGTCAAGTGAAGGTTTTAAAGAGTACGCACAGAAGTGGAGGGATCTGGCTGGCAGGGTGCAGCCTCCGTTGACTGACTGGGAGTTGGTAGACATGTTCTTGGGGACCCTATCTGGGCCATTTTTCAACCATCTCATTGGTAACTCATCTGCAGGGTTTACGGATCTTATTCTGACTGGAGAGAGAATAGAGGCTGGAATGAAGTCTGGCAAAATTCAGAAGGGTGCATCTGCAAGTTCTGAGAAGAAGCCCTTTAAGAAGGAGGCCAGTGCGGTATATGGGTCTAGAAGACAAGAGAAACCTGAGTGCCGCCAATCTGTCAATGCGGTAATGATTGCCAAGCCTGCTGCCGCTCCTCGGCAAAACAATCCTCAAAGGGCTGAAAGACCCAGAAGAGAGTTTACCCGGCTGAGTATGACTCTATCACAAATCTTGCCGCAGTTGCTGTCCACCAACTTAGTGACTGTCCGAGAGGCCCCGAAAGTTGTGAATACTGCCTCTCCAAAATACAACCCAAATGCCCGCTGTGCTTATCACTCCGATAGCCCGGGGCATTCCACTGACGACTGCTGGGCATTAAGGAATAAGCTGCAGGACCTTATTGATACAAAGGAGGTACAGTTTGAGGCATCTGAGAAGCCTAATGTAGTGACAGCTCCCTTGCCTGCTCATGGAGTGAATGCTATTGAGGATGAAGATGAAGTGGATGAAGCTGAGTTTGATAGCTGGATTTACCCGGCAACCGACAGTGGACCTAGCAATTGGAGTGCAAAAGACAATCTACATGTTTCTCTTGTTACTGAGTAATGAATTCTTTTGTTTTTGTTATTTGTAATAAACAATAATTTAAAACTCTATGGCCCGGTGTCTTACCCGGGGCACCGTGGCTTCATTTGTGAGGGCATATAAATTGTCATTTCATATATCATGAATAAAGATCTTGGACGTTTTCTTGCATTTCAAATCTTACGCTCCTTTTCTTTCTTTCCTTTCTTTATATATTGCAAAACAGCTGTATTTACACACACTCACTCATACAGGTTTCAATCCACTCTGGATCTCACTGGTAACGACCCTGCTACTGCCAGTTATGACTTCGAAAATCCGATCAACTTAGCCGAGGATGAAGGTGAAGATGATTGCGAAGTGCCGGGCGAGCTTGCAAGACTGTTACTTCAGGAAGATAGGGAAATTCAACCACATGAAGAGCCAGTGGAAACGATAAACTTGGGTACTGATACAGACAGAAAGGAGGTAAAGATTGGTGCCAACCTAGAGCTCAGCGTGAAGCAACAGTTGACTCAAATGTTACATGATTATATGGAGATCTTTGCCTGGTCCTACGAAGACATGCCCGGGCTGGATACCGATATTGTGGTCCATCATTTGCCTACCAAGGAAGACTGCCCTCCGGTTAAGCAAAAGGTCCGCCGTATGCCTCCAGAGATGTCTGAGAAGATCAAAGCCGAGGTTATGAAACAGTTTGATGCCGGTTTCCTTGCAGTGACTTCTTACCCTCAGTGGGTTGCTAATGTGGTGCCAGTACCAAAGAAAGATGGGAAGGTCAGAATGTGTGTTGATTACAGGGATCTGAACAGGGCCAGCCCCAAGGATGACTTCCCTCTACCTCACATTGATGTCCTTGTTGATAATACTGCTCAGCACAAAGTGTTCTCTTTCATGGATGGTTTTTCAGGTTATAATCAGATCAAGATGGCTCCTAAAGACATGGAAAAGACTACCTTTGTTACTCAGTGGGGCACCTTCTGCTACAAGGTCATGCCTTTTGGACTAAAAAATGCTGGGGCAACCTACCAGCGTGCCATGGTTGCTTTATTTCATGACATGATCCATCATGAGATAGAAGTGTATGTTGACGACATGATCGCAAGGTCTCAAACTGAGGAGGGACACCTAGATCATCTGCAGAAATTGTTTGACCGACTGAAATTGTACAAGCTGAGGTTGAACCCGAACAAGTGCACCTTCGGGGTAAGATCTGGGAAGTTGCTGGGCTTCGTTGTAAGTGATAAGGGTATTCAAGTGGACCCTGCCAAGGTTAAAGCTATTCAAGAGATTCCAGTTCCTAAGACAGAGAAAGAGGTCAGATGCTTTTTAGGACGCTTGAATTACATTGCTCGATTCATCTCGCACCTAATTGCTACCTGTGAGCCAATCTTCAAGTTGCTGAAGAAAGATCAGGTAGTACGTTGGAATGATGAATGTCAGGCTGCTTTTGACAGAATCAAAGAGTATCTCCAAGAACCACCCATCCTTATGCCACCGGTTGAAGGGAGACCTCTGATATTATACCTGACAGTACTCGACAACTCAATGGGGTGTGTGCTGGGGCAGCATGACGAGTTGGGCCGAAAAGAGCATGCCATTTATTACCTTAGCAAAAAGTTTACCGACTGTGAGACCCGATACTCACTGCTCGAGAAAACTTGCTGCGCTTTGGTATGGGCTGCTCGCCGGCTGAGATAGTATATGCTGACTCACACTACCTTGTTGATCTCAAAGATGGATCCGATAAAGTACATATTTGAAAAGCCTGCTCTGTCTGGGAGAATAGCAAGATGGCAAATGATCTTGAAGGAATACGACATTCAATACACGACCCAGAAAGCCATCAAGGGAAGTGTATTGGCAGACCACTTGGCACATCAAGCAGTAGACGACTATCAGTCAATGAACTTCGAGTTTCCGGACGAGAGCATCATGATAGTGACTGATTGTGAAATACCTGGACCGGATGAAGGACCTGAGGAAGGATCCCGATGGTCTATGAACTTTGACGGAGCCTCCAACACTTTGGGTAACGGTATCGGCGCTGTGATCATATCCCCTCAAGGCACTCATACTCCACTCACTGCTCGGCTATGTTTCAACTGCACCAACAACATGGCGGAGTATGAGGCATGCATCATGGGTCTTCAAGCTGCGATCGACCTAAGGATCAAGTTTCTGAGTGTCTTCGGAGATTCCGCTCTCGTGGTCAATCAGATCAAAGGAGAGTGGGATACGAAACATCCGAATCTTATTCCTTACAGAGAATGTGTGATGACCTTGATCCCCCACTTCACAGAGATAACCTTTGAACATTTCCCGAGAGAGGAGAATCAGTTGGCGGACGCGTTAGCTACGATGTCTTCTATGTTCAAGGTCAAATGGGACAATGAGGCTCCCCGGATCATCATCTGGAAACTGGACGAACCGGCATACTCTTGCGATCTTGAGACTGAATTGGTGACTGAGAAGCCTTGGTACCATGAAGTGAAGAGATATTTGGAAGCTCAGGAATACCCTGAAGATGCGTCTGTCAATGATAAAAAGTTTCTGAGAAGGTTCGCATCGAAGTTCTTCCTCAACAACGGCATCCTGTACAAGCGAAACCATGATTCGACCTTACTGCGTTGTATGGACAAGACAGAAGCAGAAAGGATCATGGAAGAGCTACATGAAGGGACCTTCGGAACACATTCCAATGGACACACTATGGCAAAGAAAATCCTTCGGGCAGGGTATTTCTGGTCCACCATGGAAGCTGACTGCTACCAACATTCCCGGACATGCCATAAATGCCAAATATATGCAGACAAGGTGCATGTTCCTCCGGTTCCTCTGAATGTCTTGACTGCGCCTTGGCCGTTTGCAATGTGGGGCATAGATATGATCGGTGAGATTAAACCTACGGCATCCAACGGGCATCGCTTCATCCTGGTAGCGATTGATTACTTCACGAAGTGGGTTGAAGCAGCTTCCTACGCTACGGTAACCAAGACTGTTGTGGCACGGTTCATTCGGCACAACCTGATCTGTCGATACTGTGTCCTAGAAAGAATTATTACAGACAACGGTACCAATCTTAATAACAAGATGATCACTGAGCTCTGCGAGCAGTTTAAGATACAACACCATAACTCTTCTCCTTACAGACCGAAGATGAATGGCGCTGTAGAAGCAGCAAATAAAAACATTAAGAAAATCGTGCAGAAGATGACAGTGACTTATAAAGATTGGCACGAGATGTTACCGTTTGCTCTACATGGGTACCGTACCTCAGCCAGGACGTCAACCGGGGCAACTCCTTTCTCCTTGGTCTACGGTATGGAGGCAGTCTTACCGATCGAAGTGCAAATACCCTCTCTCCGGATAATGAAGGATGCAGATCTGAGTGAAGATGATTGGATCCAGACACGACTTGATCAGTTAAACCTTATTGACGAAAAGAGACTTGCTTCTATATGTCATGGTCAGACGTATCAGAAACGGATGATCAGGGCATTTAACAAAAAGGTCAGACCACAGGAATATCAAGTTGGGAATCTGGTAATCAAGCGAATCATCCTTCCTCAGAGTGATCCAAGGGGCAAATGGACCCCTACGTATGAAGGGCCATTTATGGTTAAACATGTGTTCTCAGGAGGAGCTATGATTCTAACCACCATGGACGGTGACGACCTTCCTCACCCCGCTAATGCAGACATAGTAAAAAGATACTACGCATGAAAAAGACCCGCTAGGTTGACATACCTAGGCAAAAATTAGGGCTTCCCGGCGAACCAAAAGGGTTCGGGCAAAATGAAGGGATGAAATGAAAAAAAATCTGTACACCCGGGAAGTCGAAAACCTGAAAAGGCGGCTTGGGCAAAAATGGGTATCCCGGTGGACTGAAAACCCGAAAGGGCGGTCCAGGCAAAAGTTAGGGATAAAGCGTAATACTATGTCTCATTGGATCACTTTGCATCCAGAATCCGGTATCTACATCAAGTTCAGACGGCATCGATCAGTCAGCTTCATCTTCAACTAAGGTCATCAAGTGATGAGACGCTCGGAGATATAAAGGCGATAGCAGAGTTGAAACCCAGTGGATCATTCATTTCACACAGCTGTTTTATTTTCTCTTGTACAAAATTGTATAAACTCTTTTGTTCGGCGGCGTTCTCTTACTAGGATGTCAGCCTCTTGTACATAAACGCCTATTTTACAGGCAAATTCAAAAAATCAATACAAATATACTTTTCAGTTAAAATTGCCAATTGTTTTTCCTTTTTTGTTTTGTTTTGCGAAGAACGTCCAAGGTTCAATTTGTGATATATGCATTGATAATAATTTGCTAAACTCATGAATATTTGTATACGAAACAAAGGATTAATTACAGGTAACATTAGAAACAGGGGCAATAAAGAGTTGTCTAAGCGATCTAATTGTTCCGTCCACCAAGGTACCAAGGTAGGTTCAGCTGAAGAACACAACCGGTATATCTTAATTCCCCAAAGAGTGAGTCAGCAAGACAGTATACTCCCCCCAAGCAAAGCTATTATCAAACTTAAGGAAGTTGGGTATCCTCTAGCAGATCTTAACATTCCCCAGCGCAGCATTCTTAACAAGCATCCCCGGCAATCTTGGTCTAAAGATTGTTCCCCGGCGGTATATCAAACATTCAGTGGAGTCACTTCCCCGATACAGTTCAAAATTTCTCCAGGAGAGTCCAATCCAGTTTCCCCAGGAAAAGTTGGAATCCATCTCCCCAAGCAGTAAGCTTATCCCCAGTAGATTCTGGAAGCTTACCCCCGCAGAGCACGAACGCATCTCCCGGCTTTATTCAAAGAGTTATTTCCCTACCAGGATATAACTGGGTTATCCTCAGCCAAAAGCCACGGAAAGATCGCCCTCGGCGAAGTCTTCTTATCCCCAGCGAAGTCTATTAACACTTCCAACACAACAACGGTATCCCCAGTGAAGTTACCATCAACATTTCAGCACAGTACCTCTCTCCCCACAGAGTATTGTTCTCCAGAAAGATCGCTAGAGTAATTTTCTCCCCGCAGAGTAATCCATTCGCCAAGTTTATTCCCCAACGGAGTTATCTTCTCCTACCTATATTCTTGCAACTATCATCCCCAGCGGAAGCAAAGATCTATTCTTCAACATCAGCCCAAGAGTGACTTCCCGACACCCGTCAAGGATTTACTTTCCTGGATGAAAAGATACGTTCATAAACATCACATCTTCATACATTATAGCATGCATATACGCATCATATCTTACAAATCTCATTTATGTTGAGAACATAATTGCTTGATCCATATCATGCATTGCATATGACTGACCTTTACCTTTCAGGAAAGATCCAGTTAAGTTCTCAGCTACTTCAAGACCTAGACCGGTTCAGTTAAATCGACCCTAAGATTTTTCTGTTTCTTATCCGGTCAAAGGCCTTCTCTGGTTCAGTCAGATCGACCCTAAGATCTCCCTGATTCTTATCCAGTTGAAGATTTAAAGACCTAGACCGGTTCAGTTAAATCGACCCTAAGATTTTTCTGTTTCTTATCCAGTCAAAGGCCTTCTCTGGTTCAGTCAGATCGACCCTAAGATCTCCCTGTTTCTTATCCAGTTGAAGATTTCAAGACCTAGACCGATTCAGTTAAATCGACCCTAAGATTTTTCTGTTTCTTATCCAGTCAAAGGCCTTCTCTGGTTCAGTCAGATCGACCCTAAGATCTCCCTGTTTCTTATCCAGTTGAAGACATTCCAAGACCTAGACCGGTTCAGCTAAATCGACCCTAAGATTTTCCTGTTTCTTATCCAGTCAAAGGCCTTCTCTAGTCCAGTTAAATCGATCCCTAACAGATTTTCCTGATAAAGACTCAGTAGAAGACATCCAAGATTCTCTCAGCATTACTGTTGAGGTTGAAGTCGCCCAAGATTCTCCCAGCGTTCCTATTGAGGTAGTAATCGTCCAAGGTTCTCTCACCATCCCGTTGAGGTAGTAACTATCTCTGGTTCATTCATCATCTTTTGAAGCTCCAGATCCAGCTCCTGTAACCAGTCAGGGCACACCCACACAAAGAGTTTGAAGACCAGCTCCTGTAACAGGTCAGGTAATCATTTTCTTTTGCAGGTACGCAAGTGCTCGCTAAAGAATCTCTTATGCGATCAACACCCAGATGGCATCTATAAGCCCATCCACCTTCCATCACCTCTTAGCATGGCATCTATAAGCCCATCATCCTATCCATCAAATCTCCAAATGGCATCTACAAGCCCATTCCCACCATCATACTGCTAACATGTGAGCGCAAATTTCTGGGCACTCTAGTGTTCAATCATCTTCCACCTTCGGATTACGAAAGGCACGTCAGCCAATCTGCATCCTCAGGTCTAAGAAGATTGAATAGGGGCAACTGTTGTACCCCAAAATTTGCCCTCCCATATTCTTCAAAATTTGCCAAGTCAAAGATTCAAAATCTCCCCAAGGGTTGCACAGTTCAAGGGCCTCTTAACAGTCAAAAACTAGGGTTTTGGTTCTGACAAAGGAATTAAAGTTTTCAAAGGTCCAATCAAGTCCCACATGCCTACAAACATGGTCAAGCATCCTCATGCCAAGTTTTAAGACTTGCAGCACAAAATTGCACAGTCAAAAACCCTAATTGCTCAGCAGTCAACTGCAGGGGCAAAATGGTCATTTGACAGTCAAAAGTTCAAATTTTTGGTCAACATCTCATTTTGAAGCCACAAACATCATTTGATCAATTCTTGATCATGATTTTCAAAGCTTGACTCAAAAAGTCTCAAGATGCAAAAGTTTCCATATTTGGACAGTTGAAAAAGTCAACTGTAACTTGACCAGGGCATAACTTCCACATGGTTTATCAGAAAAATTCCATCCAAAGCTCATTTTGAAGAGAAAGACATTTCCTACAACTTCTCTTCACACTTCAAGTCCAAGAAATTCTCTCACAAAAAGTTATCAATTTCAACATTATAGGTCATTTTCAAAAGTCAACAAAAAGGGACTTTAAGTCAAAGGACATAACTTGAGATTGGTAAATCAAAATGACATTGGAACAAAGGCATTGGTTATTGGACTTTAAGACCTTTCCAAAATGTCCAAGAATATGATCAAAGCTTAAAAATTGAGCAAGATATGCCTTGTGAAAGTTGGGGAATTTTTGGGAATTTTGGAAAGTCAACTTTGCTTCAAATGCCTTAAAATTGCTAATGGGCCACATTTTCTTCCAAGATTCATCATCCAAAGCATATGCACGACCATTTGGCCCAAAGGGGATTTATTTAATCATTTTTATTTATTTATTTGAATTTTTAATTACAATTAATTCATTTAATTAAATAAAATATGGGAAAAATACTCATCCATGCTTTTCAAATCTTTTTATGCATAGAATACCTTCAAGATTTCGTGCATTATCTGATATGGAAAGAATCAAGGTGATTTGGACATGATTGGTATCAAAACACATGGAAAAAGATTGAAAAAAATATGCCATTAAATCCAATATTTGATTCATGATTGCATTGATCTTTTGACTCAAGATTCAACCCTAATCCATCCCATACTTATACTGATCAAAACCTAATGCACAAAGACCTGAAAGCTGCGCCTGATCTCAAGAACCAAGTTTGCATTTTTGTCAAAAAAATCAAAAACTGAAAACTGCCTTGGAGGACGATTCAAAGGAAAATATTGATCCCAAGAGCTTCCTAAGGCATTACTGAACCTAACTGGATACCTTTCCACGCCCATAGCATCAAGAATCGGTACATGGAGATCAAACTGTGTTAAGCTTTTTGCATATTCGTATCTCACGACTCATGCATTATTTTCAATTTCCAATGATTGATTTGTGTTAATCTATTCATTATAAAGCTAATCATGTAATTTAATTGAATTTTCGTGCGTTATACATGAAGTTACCATTGAAGCTTGCTAGGGTTTCATGACTTCAAATTTGGGGTTTCTCTTATCCAGAAAAATTAGACCCTAAGACCAAGGCTATTGGATTCAGAAGCTTCACGTGAATCGAACACACATGTCGCGCTCAATTTATGAGCCACCATGTGCTAATCGCTATTATCCTGTTTATCACTTAGTGGGGGTTTAAAACCCCCGCTATCTAATTGTTTTTTTTTCCAGGGCAAAACGAATCAACGAAGAAGATGCATGCGTGGAGCAAGGCCATTGGTCTATTCAAAGATTGGCGCGCGTTTTACTGACTCAGACCACTAACTTTTGTCTTTTCTTATAATGATTGTGGTCCACATAATTAACAAAGAAGGTCAGCAGCACAATTGGTCAGGCGTTGCATTGGAAAACTCTGGGACCTGGGTTCAAACCTCAGGTCCCCCTCCTTTCTCCATATTATTTTTCTCCTCATGTTTACGTGCAGCGTTCCCCTCAAAGGCCTACCATACACTCAATATCCAAGCACGCCACATGTCTCAGAATATCCATCCAAGGGCCCAGATCTGATGAACATTGTACTCACCAGTCAACGCGTACACACGCGCCTTGGAAAGTCAACTGAAGGCCTTCAAACATTGGGCCTGATTGCTAGCCAAAGACCTCCAAATTGGGGTCAACACCCCATGGGTTTGCTTCCTTTCCTTTCTTTTTTATTTTCTTTCTATTTTGTTTGTTTTATCTAATTTTAATTTAATTCTTTGAATTAATTTTTCATGACATAAAAAAATAATAAAAATCAGAAGGTCACAAAATAAAATATGTTTTTTATTAAATATTTTCTTTGCAAAAAAAAAAACCTTATTAATTAATTTAGTCTTAATTTTAGGTTTAAATTTTAATGTTTTTCTTAATAAATTAAAAATGTAGAATTAGGGTTTTGTACTTTTATCCTTCTTTTTTTTTTTCCTTTTTTCACCATATTAAATATTAATTATTTTGTAAATAAAAATTGCCATGTATTAATTAATTAGGTTAATTTTAGATTCAATTTTAACATGTTTTTCTTTATAAATAAAAATAGTTAGAATTAGGGTTAATTAACTTTTTAATTTCATTTAATTCTCTCATAAAAATCAATAAATACGAAAAACTCAAAAATAATTCCTTTTTATTTTAACTTAATTAATTTGTTGATCGTAATTTAATTTCATTAAAAAGGGTCCAACGCCCTCGCTTTCGATTATCAGTTTGTTTCGCGCATTTATTTCCTTTCTTATAATATTCATGTAATTCTCCCAAAGCCATGTAAATTAGACATTTATATTTCTCGCACTTTATTTTATTTTAAATCGGGTCTTGGATTAAATTTGGCGATGTGGACCCGCGCCTTTGTAATAGCGTAGGACCTTTATATTTCTCGCAACTTTTAAACTGTTAATTAAAATGCATGAAAGAATGAATGTCAAAATAAAAGCAACGCGTAGATCACCAATACATGACAAGATAAAATATCTGAAAACGACACACAAATCACACACCACCCCTAGGGTACGCCTCACTGTTTCCTTGCCCCTCGAAAGGTGATCGTCGAGTAGAGGATGTTTTAGTAAGTCCTCATGATCCAGGAACCTGGCATGAGGGTAGCTTCTAAGGTGTCTTCCCATTGCTCCGGTGATCACCATGTCCCGAGCCTTCGAATTGACCCGAACACCTCCAACGGTGGTGCTACCTACCTCTCAATGGTGGGATGGCACTACTTTAAGGACATTTACACAGACGAATTCCTTAGGGTAGGTAGACGACTCTAGATACTTGCTCTAAATTTCAAAACAAATCAAAAAATACTTTTCACCCCGACACCTTTTCAAAAAGCTTTCGAAAGCAACTTTTCAAACACTCTTGAGGACCGATACAAGAGTCGAACTGAAATTTTCAAAGAAACTTTTTAAACCCACAGTTGAAAAGCAAACAAACCATTTTTGAAAACACAAATGAGCAAGTATCTAAGAGCCCATGGATAACCATGGATAGAAAGGGTGCTAACACCTTCCCTTTCTATAACCTACCTCCCGAACCGAGAGCAATCTCTATAAGGAATTTTTCTGTGCTTTTGTCCTTTCCCTTTGGAGAAAATAAAAGACGGTGGCGACTCTTGCTTACCGCGACATTTCGCGAACCAGCTAAAAACAGTCAGTTCCAGATCCACCGATCACACCTGGCATGTATTCATACGACCAGGCGAAGACCTCAACATACTCGTGTAGCAACTGAATCAGACGCTCTTTGACACTGGGTTCCAGATTGGCACCCATCTTGACTTCCCTTTTATCTTCTTCGGTACCTAGGTTGATGGTGTCTACTGGTTCCTCGTGGGGTTGAATGGTTCTCTCTTCTTGTTGTAGTAATCTGGAAAGTTCCCTTGGTACTTCACAATCTTCCTCACCTTCATCTTCGGCTTGGTAGATTAGATTTTCAGAGTCACAAAAGGCCTTAGCAGAACTGTTATCCATGGGATCCCGAATGGATGTAGACCTGCATTGTGAGTGTGAGTGTGTGTAAGGGTATAACTATCTTTGAAAGAAATGAAAATGTAAAATGAAAAACAATGAGCACAAATTTTGTATGCAAAAACGTCCATGATTTATTGATGTCACATGGAAATGAGATAATAACCCTTACAAATGGACCATTGTGCCTCGGGTAAGACACAAGGTTTTAAGAGTCTGAATTGTTTTAATATTACAGATCCAACAAAATGTAAAGACAAATTGTTGTGGGATAAAAGTGACCAGGACAAAATGTCTGGCCTCCCAGTTGCTGAGCCCTCCACTGACAGTTGGGAAAATCCAATCTTCTAGGTCATAGTTGTCTTCATCCTCCTCCACTGCATTGACTTGGTGGTTGCTGATCTTTAAGGGTGGTCCTCCGGCACGAGCGCATCGTGCAATCTTATGGGCACCTGAAGTGAAACCCATACCAAACTTATCAGATTTGTATGGGATATCTGGGAGTTGTCCCCAGATAGTGCACCCACCTTATTCTATCACTGCCTTGGCATCCTTCAAAGATGACATCCTGAGTGGAGGCCTTGTAATCTTGGGAGCTTGAGACATAACCTTGGTTACTGCAACATCTTGCGGGACTTCTTCAAAGTGCTGGAATGGGGTTTCAATAAATTCACCATCTAATTCCACATATCTGAAGGAATTGAGATGGCTGATCATATACTCTTCTTCTCCATGAACGGTGATGATTTTCCCTTGAATTGGATACTTCAGCATTTGGTGCAACGTAGAAGTAACAACACCGACATTGTGAATCCATGGTCGGCCTAGCAAGCAGGAATATGAAGGGAGAATATCCATTACATAAAAAGTTGAATCAAATGTTTGGGTTCCAACCTTTATGGGGATATCCATTTCTCCATGTACCATCCTTTTTGTGCCGCAAAGGCTCTCACTACAATGTTGCTTGGTTTCAATGTCAATCCCTCACAGTCAAGCCTATCAAGAGCCTTTTTAGGCAACACATTCAGAGACGAACCGGTGTCAATCAAGACATGAGCCAAGGTTGTGCCCCTACATTCAACTGAGACGTGCAATGCCTCATTATGCTTCCTCCCTCTTGGCGTTAAATCAGCATCTGAAAAACCTAAACCATTATCTACAGTCAAGCTGGATACGCAGTCTTGGAACTGATCGGCAGATGTTTCTTGGGGTACATGGGTGTTTTTAGGAATTTTACCAAGGCCTTTGCATGCGCCTCAGAACATAGTAGTAAAGCCAACATGGAAATTTTGGATGGAGTTTGCCCCAGTTGCTCAACTACATTGTTGTCGTTTCTTTTTATGATACTTAGAATTTCCTCCATCTCTTTCTGGGAGGTCTCAGGGATAGTCAATGATTATTCCTTCGTCCGGACAGGCTCAATCAGAATACTTTTACCTCGAGTCTTAGTTGACTCGGCAGCAGGAATGTCAGTAGGAGTGATAACAGGGGTTGTATCAGTTTTGTTAGTTAGAGTATTAGTGGAGATGATTGTAGGACTGGGAATATCCTTCAGAGGGGAAACAACAACAAGAAAGATTACAGGCCCCAGAAACTGCTTTTGGGGTAGCAATTTCTGGAGAGAATATCCTTCCGCTTCGGGTAATCTTGCTAGTCCCTGAAATATTACTGACATTGGAGTAAACTTTCTCAGAATTTGAATCTTCAGCAACTGACCAATCTTGCTTGATACCGTGGTAGTAGACATCCCCTCTGTTGTACCCCAAAATTTTCCCTCTCATTTTATCAAGATTTCTCCTCACAAGACTCTTTGAACTCAAGACCAAGCTAGGGTTTGCTCTGCTCAAGACATCTCCTTGCACTGTTGACCTAAATTAGGGTTTGAGTTTGCACAAGTAATTTTGGACTTATAATGCTCAAAGTGACTTTCATACTTCATGTTGGATTTATAAGATTGCTCATACCAAGTTTCAAGTCTTGAATCAAATTTTTGCCCAGTCAATTTGACAATTGACCTAAAATCAGCTGTATTGGGGAAAAAGTCAATTGTGGCCAATTTACAGTCAAACCTCATAAATTTTGATCCACATCAATATTTTAGGCTCATATGAACCATTTGATCAAGTTTGGACCATAACTCCTCAAGAAATTTGATCAGATCATCAAAAGGGCAAAATGGTCATTTTTAGGGTTTTGACTGCAGAAGGGCAATTTCTGACTTTTAACCTAGCCAATGGCAAATTGGGTTCAAGCATGGATTCAAGGACCCAATGGCATCATCTTGACCTATTCACAAGGTTCAAAAGATCTCAATTGCATTGGATTGACAAATGAATTTTCCAGTCAAATGATCAAAAATCAACTGTACACTGAAAAGTCAAACTTTGACTTTTTGGTCAAAATCAAGTGCCAAGGGTCATTTTTCACCAAGATGAGTCAAAACATGAAACTTGTTCATCAAGAAACCTAATTTTGCAAATTAGGGTTTAAGATTGAAAATTTTCATAACTTAGAATATTTCTAAGTTATGAAATTTTCTTATTTTTTCCCAACTTTGCCTAACATTTTCACCATGATACATTTGGATCAAACAAAACTTCCAACATGAAAGTTGTAGTCCTCCACAAAATCTACAACTTTGAATCACAAAGTTTTCCAAAAAGATGTTGGGATCTCAAGTTATGATTTTTTGAACAAGGGTCCATGAAACTTTTAACTTAGTGAAATTTTGCCCTAGTTTAGGCAGGATTTTGACCTATCTTCATGGCAATTTTTCACCTAGTTCCACTTGGAATATTAAAATTCATTTCAAAGATGGACTGTATAGCATGTTAAAAGCTTTCCAAAATGTCCAAGAACTCTCCAAAATCATTTATGGTTAGGGAGAATCGAAGGTTTGAATTTGGCAAAAACTCACTTTTTATCCATGGCATTTTAATGTTGACACAAGTTGCAAAATCTGTCCAACTTTGTTTGTACTTGAATATAGGTCTCTAAACCCTTCTATACTCAAAAATTGAATGCAAACTCATTGGTCTAAGGCATTATTCTGATCAATGGAAGCTTACACAAGAGTTTAATCCATTTTTGGCAAAAAGTGAACTATGCCATTTTGATTAAGTCAACTTTATGTCAACTTGCTTCCCTTGAGCCTTGAACCCCTCTCTTTGCAGCAAACAAGTTCCATAAACTTAGGCAAAGGTACAACCATCTTGTGCATGCTTGAAGATAGCCTGTACAGGCATGTCTTGTATCACTTCACACTTTTACTTCAAAACCAAGTAAACTTGCAAAATATCCATATCTTGGAAATATGATAAGAAAAAAGTTTGTAAGCATTTGAAACAAGTTTTGCACATTTCCTTGAGCCAGAAACACGAGCTATCCACTCCTCAAGCCTCCTAAAACACCAAAACACCATCTTCTTGCAAAACAGGGAAGTTTCTGCACTTTGAGTTCCAAAACAAAAACCACTCGTGCGTTTTGTCCCAAACCAATTCCAATACCTTCCATATAACCCACCTAAGCTATCCCAACCATTGGCCATTGACTATAACTCCATTTGCAAGCTTCACCATTTCTGATTTCAGCTTGTGCAGGTTGACTTCTACAGGCTTATTCAAGCAAGCTCAAAGCAAACAAAGCATTGAGGAAGGTCAGAGGAAGTTCAGGCAAGCTCATAAACATCTCAGGCCTCACTGAAAACCCCTGCATTGTCATACTCGAGTTCAACTGAAGCAGGTATTTTCCAACTTTCTATCTCTCTATTTAGGAATTATTAGGCTTAGGTTTGTGAATAAAAAATGTAGTACCCATTGCCCTCAAGTTGTACATATGCATAGATTTCATTTAAGTTAAGTGTGTGTTGTACCCCAAAATTTGCCCTCCCATATTCTTCAAAGTTTATCAAGAATCATCTTAAAATGGTTCAAGACTTCTCAAGGGTTGCACAGTCCAACTGCCTCCTAAGCCAGTCAAAATTAGGGTTTTGGTTCCTTCAATGAAGTTGAGGTTTTCAATGGCTCAATCAAGTCCCATAGGCCTATACCCATTGTCAAGCATCTACATGACAGGTCTCAAGACTCACAGGGTCAAAGTGCACAGTCAAAAAGCCCATTTGCTTCACAATCAATTGCAGGGGCAAAATAGTCATTTTACAGTCAAAAGTCAAAATTTTTGGTCAACATCTTATTTTGAGGCCACAATCATCATTTGATCAAGTCTTGATCATGATTCCACAAGCATGGCTCAAAAATCATCAAGATGCAAAAGTTTCTATTTTTGGACAGTAGAAAAGTCAACTGTACCTTGACCAAAGCATAACTTTTTCACGGTTCATCAGAAAAATCCCATCCAATGCTCATTTTGAAGGGGATGACATTTCCTATAACTCATCTTCACATTCCAAGTCCAAGAAATGCTCTCACAAAAAGTTATCAATTTCAACATTATAGGTCAATTTCAAAAGTCAACAAAAATGCACTTTAAGTCAAAGACCATAACTTGAGATTGGTAAATCCAAATGACATGGGACCAAAGGCATTGGTTAGAGGACTTCAAGAACTTTCCAAAATGTCCAAGAACATGTTCATATGATCAAAATTGAGCAAGATATGCATTGGAGAAGTTGGGAAATTTTTGTGAATTTGCAAAAGTCAACTTTGCTCAAAACACCTTATTTTTGCTAATGGGCTTCAAATTCATTCTTGAAACTTTATCCAAGGCTTATGCACGACCCATTGAGATTAAATTGAATTATTTTATTATTTTATATTAATTAATTGAATTTTTAATCAATATTAATTCATTTAATTCATTTAATTCATTTATTTGTAGGAAAATACCAAGATATGATTTCTAAATCTTTTTGTGAAGCAAAAGTGGTCAACATGTGCTGGAGATTTCGTGTACACATCAAGGGAACAAGGATCTCTCAATTTGGCAAGATTTTTCAATCAAAAATATGCAAAAAGATATGATTGAAAATCAAATATACAAACCATAATTCCATGGATCCTTGGTCAAAGATTTAACCTAAATCCATTCTATTATAAGTACTGAAGCTAAACCTAATGCATCACACGTGAAAACTCTGCAAGAAAGCCATATGCAATATTGAAAAAAAAATCAAGAAAACTCAAAACTGTTTTCTCACTCCCAGGCCCTTTCAAAGCAATTTAAGGATTCAAATACATTACTGGAAGTTCCCAGGACGATTTGCAAGCAATTTCCAGTGTCATAGCTCCAAGAATCACTAGTTACAGTCGCACAGTTTGCATTCTTTTGTCATTATCGAAACCCATGATTCATGAGAATTTGATGTGATTTATGGTTTGTTTTGCATTGCTTGCATCCATATAGAGCTATTGGTATTAATTAATTGGATTATAATGCACAGAATTATGAATTGCCATTAACGATTTTTAGGGTTTTTGAGTTCTCAGATTGGGGCTTTCCCATACCGGAAAAATTGGAACCTCTAATGCCTATGGTTGTGATCGTTGCAACCAGACGAATTCAACCCTACCCTCGCGAACAATTTATGTTAAACACAGCCCTGTTCGCTATTATTCCTCATGTTAGATTGTGGGGGTTAAAAACCCCCGCTATCTGTTTGTTATTTTGCAGGTTTCAGTGAAGGAGATGAAGACGTGGAAGCATGGGGTTGGTTCATTCAAATATAACGCGCGCTTTTTTATGTTTCCAGCACATGTGATTATTTTTATATATTATTTTCACTTATTATCATACTAACAAACGCAGGCAAGTGGTGGAGTGGTGGACGCGTTGTCTATTGATCATTGGGACCTGGGTTCGATTCCCAGGTCCACCCAATATTTGTTTCATATTTTTCATCATGTATTCATATGCAAGCTCTCCCATGTGTTCCATCATGTACCTCACAAATCAGTGCGCCAAGTGGCCTTGTGCATCAATCCAATGGACATGGGATGGATGACCATCATGCTCCTGGTCAAAGCCAGCGTAGACAACCTCAAAAGTCCAAGCAGACTTGCACATTAATGGGCCTGAAATTTCCAGAATAAACCTCCCAAAGGGCCCAACACCCCCTGGTTCTTTCACAATTTTTTTCTTTTATTTTTCTTTTACTAATTTCTAACTATTATTATTATTGTTTATTTAACTAACATAATTAATATTATTTTTATAATAAATTCAGACAATTAAAAAATGTAAATATTTTTATTAATTATTATTATTATTCTTATTTATTAATTTTAATTATTTTGTAAATAAATACTAACCAAATTGATTTAGTTTAATTAGGTTAATTTTGACTATTCTTCATAATAAGTAAAATAAATTAGACTTAGGTTTTTACTAACTTTTGACTTTTAATTTCTTTTTATTTTTATTTTCATTAAAAAACTACAAATACTTTTTCTTTTAATTATGTAATTAATTAGTAAATTAGGTTTAATATTTAATTAATTTCAAAAAAGGACCAAATTTCTTTCTTTTCTCAAAAAAAAGGGTCAAAACCCTAAGGACGTCCCGATTCAATTCTTTGCGCGCACTCATTTATTTTGATCATATTTATGTATCTGCTCCGAGAATGAAATAGATAATTAGGACTTTTATCGCTTTCTTTTATTTTATCGCATTTTATTTTCCAAAGGGTTATGTTTTTGGCGATGCATATACCTGCGCCTTGTAATAGCGTAGATTCACTTTCCGCAATTTATTTCCCGCAAATTATTAAACTATTAATTATGCATGACAAGACTTGTATGGAAAATAAAATCAACCCGTAGCTCACAATGATGCATGTTCAAAGATAATATAAACTGAAACAACACACATGCACATGCCACTCCTAGGGTACGCCTCACTCGGTTTCCTCGAGGTGGTCATCAAGTATAGGGTGTTTTAGAGGTCGCCCTCCTGTCTAAAGATCCAGTTGCCTCGAAACGGTTGCCTCGGATAAAAAGGATCTAGGACATTAGGGTTACCGCTAAGGCGTCCTACTATTGCTTTGGTGACCACACATGTCCCTTAATCGAATTGACCCGAATAACTCCAACGACGGTGCTACCTACTTCTCAATAGTGGGATAGTACTGTCTAAAGGACTCTTACACAGCTTAATTCCTTAGAGTAGGTAGATTTCTCCTGGGTACTTGCTCTTTCAAAAAACAAAAACAACTTTTTGCACCTACACTTTCAAAAAGTTTTCAAACAAATACTTCATACACTCTTGAGGACTGATACAAGAGTTACCTAGAAGTTTTTCAAACTAAACTTTTTTCAAAACCCACAAACACTTGAAAAGCAAACAATTTTTGAAAACTTAGTGAGCAAGTACCTAAGAGCCCGTGGATAACCACAGATAGAAAGGGTGCTAACACCTTCCCTTTCTATAATCTACCTCCCGAACCGAGAAACATCTCGAAAAGGAATTTTACTGTGCTTTTGTCCTTTCCATGTTGGAGAACATAAAAGACGGTGGCGACTCTTGCTTACTGCGACATTTCGCGAACCAACTTTAAAACAGTCAGTTCTATTTCCACCGATCACAGAACTGGCGACTCTGCTGGGGATCATTTATAAGTGAGGTGTACCTTAGGATTAGACCACTCTTGTTTTCAATTGCTTGCTTTGATTGTTTTAATATTGTGGGCTTGTTTTGGAGTTTCATAGATCCTAACCCGGATCTGGGGATACCCTTTTAGAAGTAGCAACAAACTGTAAGGGAACTGTGCGGGGTATATCGACATGGTTGAAGCAGTTGCTACATTGATGTGGCACTTTGGTGAGTACCGGTAACCCTTGAGTCAAGTCAAGGAGAGTACGGGGCCGCCGCGTGGTGTCGTGAAGCATCAACTGACCTTAGGAACCTTATTTGACCATCCTGGCCTCTTTAGGGGTAGTGAGATGACCGACTTTGGTGCAATCCGAAGTTGGTAGATACTCGATACTACACTCATTGAGGGTTGTTTTCTTGGAATATTTTGGTCCCCAGTTAAGTGGCTAAATCAAAACAATGAACATAGAAAACAACCCAATGATATTGAGCTCCTTAGAACCCGGTTACTTTTGATAGGACAGGTCTTGAGCCCACCAACTTCAAGAGGGTAGTACCTAAACTTCATGCTGGCCTAAACTCTAAGGGCTGTCTGGTGTGACTTGTGTGCCTTATTATGTTTGCCTTTGTGAATACTTGTGGTGTGTTTTTATCATAACATCATAACATCATAAAGCTTCATATGCATTTACTAACCACTTCAAGGGTTCGAATCTTCATCTTTGTTCTTGTTTTGTAGGACATGGAAACTATCCGCAGAAAGACAATTCAGATCAACCTTGTAAGGATCCATCCTCATCTTAAGGAGCTTACATCCAGGATTCCCGATAACTCTTCCTTCAATGAAAGGCATGGTAGACTACTCAGCTTGGTCAACACCAACATTGAAGAAGACATGATAAAATTTCTCTTCCAGTTCTTTGACCCTCTGCACCACTGTTTTACTTTCCCGGATTATCAACTGGTGCCTACTTTGGAAGAGTTTTCTCAATATAGCTATTGCTTCAACCGTGTAGGTATACCCCGCACAGTTTCCACAACGTATTACTATCTATGAATGTTTCCCCAAATCCAGGTGTAGGATTTCAAGCCCAAACAAGAGAACCAACATGTAAAGCAAACAAAGCAAACAATTAGTCATGCAAAATGGTGATCTAAGCCTTAAGGTTACTCCACTTTCAAATTTATTCCCCAGCAGAGTCGCTAGTTCTGTGATACGGTGGAAGAACTGACTTGAGGATTTGCGTTTGTTTTCACAAATGTTTCGGTTGAGCAAGAGTCGCCACCGACTTTTTATTTTATCCTAAAGAAAGGTTAAAAAGCACAGCAAAAACCTTTGAGATGTTTTCTTGGGTTCGGGGAGTAGATTATAGAAAGGGAAGGTATTAGCACCCTTTCTATCCATGGTTATCCATGGGCTCTTAGTTACTTGCTTAGATCACTTGCCTTGCATTTTCAATTGTTTGAAATGGTGCTTTCAATTGTTTGAAATGGTGCTTTGTGTGTATGGTTTTGAAAATGTTTTGAAAAAGATGCCTTGTCTAGGCGACCCTTGTAACAATTCTTTACTCGAATGTTTTACAAAAGGTGTTTGTCTTTTTGAAAAGATGTTTCAAGGTTTTGAAAGTTGTTTTTGAAAGTCGTGTTGTGAAGTGTATTTTGAAAATAGGCAAGTGTGTTTTGCAAGTTTGATCAAGTAACTAAGAGTTGTCTACCCCTAAATTTACTCAAAGATCTTTCCTATGTTTTAACCCTTTTAACAGTATTGTTCCACCATTGTATTTGGTGGACAATCTTGTGTTAAGATGTTAACGGGACGAGCGCGGGTCATCGTATGGACCATGAATGCAATAGTGCCAAGTGTCTTTGGCAATTTTTTCCTTTAAGGGACTTGATCATTTTTTAGGCAACTTGAGAAAGCGTCATCGAGGGACTATGATCATTTGAATTGTTTTTGTTTTGCCAAAGAAACTCAACATGCAAGCATGGCCCATTTTTGAAGGCAACAAGTGGAATAACCCTAAGGGTGTAAGTGTGATTGGTGTTGTCCATTTTCATGCTTTTTGTCTTTGAATTAGGTCGAGCTATTTGTTATTTGATTTTTGCATACAAACCCTAGGTCTATCATGCCATAATTAGAAAGCTTTTAAATGCGGAAATTTAAAGTCCTAAATTATTACAGCATGATTATGGGGATGGGGGTACAAATGTTTGAATGGGGTATTTGACAAGAAATTTAAATCTAGGCTATTACATCCATATCGAATATACAAGTATTTAAATGTATAATATTTACAATGTAAATAAATATCAAAATGCAATGTATTATGCACAAAAATGGTTTTTTATGTATGTAAAAGTATTTTTCAATGTAATATATAAACAAAAATAAAAAAGGTTATTTTTTGATATTTTTATGGTCTTTAGGGCAAAACCCTAGTTTTCTAAACAAATAATATTTATTTATTAATATTATACAATATTATATATTAATTTATACAAAAGAAATAAAAGGAAGTATATTGTAAAAGTATTTTTGATGTCAAATGTTAATAAAAATAAAAATGTATTATTTTCATATTTTTGTCTTAAATATTTAACAAAATATGTATAAGTATTTATATTATATATTAAATATACTAAATATATACAAGAATGAAATATTAATTATTTACAAAAAAAAATATTTTTAGAAAATGTTTCCAAAATGTAAATAAAAAAATTATAACTAAAAAACATATTTTTTTGTATTATTTTCTAGGGTTTTGAATAAAAAGTGTATATATTTATTTACATGTATAAGCTAAATAAAACAAATAAATGTTAAATAAATGCAAAAATGGGTGAAAAAATATTTTTAATATTTTTAATATTTGAGCAAAAATAATAAGTCAGAAGAAAAAAATAAAAAGTCAAAAATGAATAAAATATCACACAATGGGCCAGGGGGGTGTAAATGGAAAATGAGGGTGCAAACAGCAAGCTGACTCAGGCCCAGCCCAAACCAGCTTTGTCTTCAACCTTCAGCAACATTCAAACAGAAAAACGCGCGTTTCTTCTTGCCCAACACAGATCCTGATTCCTTGACTTTTAACAAAAACTCACAACACAAACATTGTAGAGCATCAAGTCACGATTTCAAACATATAAAAAAGTTGTCCTAACTCTCAGAAACGAGGGAGAATTTCTTCATCCCCAATTTCTGACCTAAGTTTCCTTCCATGTTCAGGTCCAAAATTCTCATAGCACACACAATATAAATGAAAAGTAACTACATGGATGGCTTCAGGGCTATGAGTAGGACATGCTTTCTTCATAAACTTAAGCCTAACTATGCCTGGATAAAGAGATAGAAGTTCATATTTTTACCTGTTCAGCTTGAGTCGTGTACAACAATGTGGCCACCTTCAATGGAGTTTGAGGATTTGTACAGCTTGCCTGAGGTCCAAGGAACCTTCTCCAACACCTAGCTTGCTTTGAACCTGCCTGTATCGAGCTATAGAACTCAACCTGCACAGCTGAAAAGTGAAAATGGTGAACTTGGTTAGGGGTGTTACAGTCTGTGTTGAGGGCTTGGGACAGTTCCAATGGATGGTAGGGAATGTGTTTGAAGTGGTTTTAGCCAAAGTGCACGAGTGGATTGAGCTGGCCAAGTCAAACTGCAGCAGGTACCCTGTTTTGCAACAAAACTGTGATTTTGTGAATGAGGAGGGATCAAGGGTAGTTTGGTCGTGCTTTAGGCTTAGTTTTGTGTATGGAAAAGGTGTACAAAGTTTTTTCTTGGATGTCTTGAAAAGAGATGCCATTTCTTGTCCTTTTGCAAAGTTTCTTCCAAGATAAGTAAGAAAATGCAAGTTTCTATACAGGTCTGTCCAATGCCCTAAACCATGCTGCACCACTTCTTCTTGATCAGAGTGATTTGTGTACAAATGCTAGCTTCAAAGATCTGGCGCATGCCTCTTGAATTTGTTATTTGACATAAAGTGCATCTTTTCCAAAATGGCAAAATTGCTTTTTCTACTTAAGGATTGATTTTGTGTGTATTGTCCAAATGAACAAAATAACACTCTAACACAAAGGATATGAATTTAATTATTGAGTGTGAAGAGGTTTAGAGGCCTGTAATCTAGCTTGTACAAGCTGACTTGAAAAATTCCAATGTATGAACATGCATTTGGTTATGAACAAAAGTGACTTTTGCCCAACTTTGCCAATTCGATTCTCCCTAACCACAAGGGTGTTTGATGAGTTCTTGGAAAATTTGGAAAGCTTGGAATGTGTACTACAATCCATCTTTGTAATGCAAATTGAAATTCCAGGTGGAAGCATGTGAAAAGTGGCCATGAAGTTGGACAAAAATCCTGCCTAGAATAGGTCAAAATTTTTCTAAGTTAAGAATGTTTTGCACCCTTATTCCAAAAATCATAACTTGAGCTACAAGCTTCTTTTGAGGAAACTTTGTGAATCAAAGTTGTAGATTTTGCAATGGACTACAACTTTCATGTTTTGAGTTTTGCTTGAATCCCATTGTATCTTGATGAAAAAATTGGACAAAGTTAGGAAAAAATAAGGAAGTTTCATAACTTAGAAAAATTCTAAGTTATGAAATTTTCTCATTCTAAACTCTAATTTGCAATTTTGGGTTTCTTGATGAACAAGTTTCATAATTTGACATGTCTTGATGAAAAATGAATCTTGGCACTTGATTTTGACCAAAAAGTCAAAGTTTGACTTTTCAGTATACAGTCAAATTTTGATCAGTTGACTGGAAAATTCATGTGTCAATCTTGTGCATTTGGGATCTTTTAAACTTGTTGAATGGATCAAGACAATGCCATTGAGTTCTTGAGTCCATATGTGAGCTTGTTTTGCCATTGGTTAGGTCAAACAGTCAAAAATTGCCTTTGTGTAGTCAAAACCCTAAAAATGACCATTTTGCCCTTTTGGTGATCTGATCAAATTTCTTTGGGAATTGTGATCCAAACTTGACCAAATGGTTCATATGAGTTCATAATGTTTATGTGGGTCAAATTTCATGAGGTTTGACCATCAATTGGCCATAGTTGACTTTTTCCCCAATACAGTTGATTTCTAGGTCAACTGTCTAATTGACTGGGCAAAGATTGGAATCAGGACTTGCAACTTGGTATGGAGAAACTTGTGAGTCCAACATGAAGCATGAAAGTCACTTTGGGAATTTTAGGTCAAAACATCCTTGTGCAAACTCCAACCCTAATTTGGGTCAACAGTGCAAGGAGGAGTCTTGAGCAGAGCAAACCCTAATTTGATCTTGAGCTCCCAGGGTCTTGTGGTGAGAAAATATTGATGAAATGAGAGGGAAAATTTTGGGGTACAACAGTTGCCCCTGTTCAATCTTCTTGCACCTGAAGAGTTAGATTGGCAAGTTTGCCTTTCGCGTCTCGAAGGTAAAAGGAGATTGGACACTAGAGTGCCCTTAAATTTGCACTCGTCAAAACAATGGATGCGGGCATGGGCTTAGAGATGCCATTTGGAGATGGGCTTAAAGATGCCATCTGGAGGGGTGACCGAATCTTGTCGGGGATGGGCTTAAAGATGCCATTTGAAATGTTTGTTGAACTGTAATGTGATAGATCAGAAAAATGAGGGTCAAAATGGTGTCCGTGTCTAGAATGCATTTGAACTACAGCTGGAGACTGAGTTTGTATGAGCAAAAGAATGGCCTCCGTGTCTGGGGTGTATCTGAGCTGTAACTTCATTTGAAGTTAGAATGAATATCAGAATGACTGCCGTGTCTGGAGTGTATCTGTATTGTATCTGGGTGACAGAGAAATATCTGTATATGGAGCAATTACGTGTTGGGGACAAATTCCGAATGAGTGACAGAATGGCAACCGTGTTCGGAGCGTATCTGGATTGTATCTGAAGTTGAGATTTGTATGAGTAGCAGAATGACTTCCGTATCTGGAGTGTATCTAAAACCATAACTGGGATTGAGATTCGTATGAGTAACAGAATGACTTCCGTGTCTGGAGTGTATCTGAAACAGTAACTGGGATCTAAATAAATGACAGAATGACTTCTGTGGCGAACGCACTGGGGAGAATCAGACCGCTGTTGTAAAGGTCAGAATGGTATCCGTGCTTGGAATGCATTGAACCTTGAGGTGGATAAGTGAATCTGAATGAGAGATAGAATGGCTGCCGTGTCCGGAGCGTTTCTAGTCTGTATCTGATCGTTGTAGTCTGAATGAGTAGTAGAATGACCGCCGTGTCTGGGGTGTATCTGAAACCGTAACTGACTTGAAATTCTGAATGAGTAATAGAATGACTGCCGTGTCTGGGGTGAATCCATACTGTATCTGGATAATTATTAATGATAGCCTTTTAATCTTATCCTGAAAAGGATGAAATGTTAGCTAAAACACAAAGTTATGTTGCATGAAATGTATGATGCAATATATGTTATATCAATGTTTATGATATGAATGTAATGAATGCGCATGTAAGCTGATGAGCTGTCTTGCGGAAGATAGATGAATCCTGGATTGCTGGAGATAATAGGATCTTGACTGTTGCCGGGGAAAGTGAATCATTGACTGCTGCAGGGGAATGCAGGAATCTCTGATTGCTGAAGCTGAGCCATCCTTGTTGACTGCGGACTGCTCGGAGAACAAGATCTTCATTTGTTGAGGGATCTTAGGACCACTGTTGGGAATTGGAGTTCCTTGGTGACTGGTAGGGCAAGAGAATTATGATGATCTCTACTGGGGAATCCATAACTTGGCAGACTTATGCTGGAGAGGCAAGACTGAGAATTTTCAGTCTGGTGGGAAGCATCTCTGTGGGGCGAAAGTTCACTAGTCCGGTTCCGCTGGGGATTAATAGTTGGAAGTTTTAGCTCCGTTGGGGATACTGAAACTTAACTCTGAGGGGAATTGAGTTCTGGAAGGTCCTCTGGCTGGGGAAATCAGTTTTGGAAAAAGCTTATGTTCTGCTGGAGATCCTGAAGTTTAATTCTGTTTGGGGGATTAAGTTCTGGATTTTGACTTTGGAGTTTAAATCTGCTGGGGATTCCTTCTGAAAGGGCATCAAGATATCTATCTGTACCCTTAAACTATCTACAATCATCTCTTCTTGGATTGTAAGGAAAATGATTATGTTCAAATGCATATGCCTATTTAACAAAACATTGGACGTTTCTCAAATAAAACATAAGTGTAGAAAAGCAAAAAGAAGACAAAACAAACTTCTGTATTTGGAAAAGTATTTGTATTAACTTTTTATGAGTATCTTTGTACAAAGGAGACAGACACCCTAGTAAGAGGATGTTGTCGTAAAGAATTGAAAATTTTATACAAAAGAAAGATGGCTATGTGCAATAATTCTATGGGATCCCATTCTGTTATAGCCTTCACAACTCTGAATATCTTGTCCATTCAAATGCTTCGTTCGCCGATGACTGGATTGATCAGAAGCTTGGAACTGGTTGATGAAGATATTGTTCTTTAAAGTGATCCGACGAGACATAGTAATACACTTTAATTCCCTAACTTTTGCCTGGATCGCCCTTTCGGGTTTTCAATCCACCGGGAAACCCCTTTTTGCCCAAGCCGCCCTTTCGGGTTTTCGACTTGCCGGGTGTACAAATTTTTTTGTTTTATCCCTAATTTTTGCCTGAACCGCCCTTTCGGGTTTTCGGTTCATCGGGATGCCCATTTTTTCCCAAGCCGCCCTTTCGGGTTTTCGACTTGTTGGGTGACTTTATGCGTAGTATCTTTTGACTATGTCTGCATTCGCAGGGTGCGGAAAATCGTCGCCGTCCATGGTGGTCAGAATCATTGCACCACCAGAAAATATGCTCTTGATTACAAATGGTCTTTCGTAAGTAGGAGTCCATTTTCCCCTGGGATCACTTTGCGGCAAAATAATCTGTTTGATTACGAGATCTCCGACTTGATATACTTGACGTCTGACTTTCTTGTTGAAAGCCTTGACCATCCGTTTTTGATACGTTTGACCATGGAAAACAGTAGCGAGTCGCTTCTCGTCGATCAAATTGAGTTGATCAAGTCGGATCTGAATCCAATCGTCTTCATTCAAACCAGCGTCCTTCATAATCCTTAAATAAGGAATCTGAACTTCCATGGGCAGGACCGCTTCCATGCCATATACCAAAGAAAATGGGGTTGCCCCGGTTGAAGTATGTGCCGTGGTACGGTATCCGTGCAGAGCAAACGATAACATCTCATGTCAGTCTTTGTAGGTGACTGTCATTTTCTGAATGATCTTCTTAATGTTTTTGTTCGCAGCTTCAACAGCACCGTTCATCTTCGGCCGATAGGGAGATGAATTGTGATGATAAATCTTGAACTGTTCGCATAGAGCGGTGATCATAGTATTATTCAGATTTGTACCGTTGTCTGTGATGATCCTGTCGGGGACACCATACCGGCATATGAGATTCTGCTTAATGAAGCGGGAAACCACATTTTTATTAATAGAGGCGAAGGAAGCTGCTTCGACCCATTTTGTAAAATAGTCGATGGCGACCAGGATGAAGCGATGTCCATTGGAAGTTGTGGGCTTGATCTCTCCAATCATGTCAATGCCCCACATTGCGAATGGCCAAGGAGCTGTCAGAACGTTGAGGGGAACAGGAGGAATGTGAATCTTGTCAGCGTAGACTTGACATTTGTGGCAAGTACAAGAATGCTGATGGCAATTTGCCTCCATGGTAGACCAGTAATAGCCTGCCCTCAGAATCTTCTTAGCCATCTTATGCCCGCTCAAGTGAGTGCCAAATGTACCGCTGTGCATCTCGGTCATGATTAACTCTGCTTCAGCTTTGTCTACACATCAGAGTAGAACACAATCATGGCTGCGTTTATGAAGGATGTCGTTGCTCAGGAAGAACTTGGCAGCAAATTTCCTTAAGAACTTCTTGTCATTTACGGAATCTCCTTCGGGATATTCTCTAGTCTGGAGATACCTTTTGATTTCATGGAACCAGGGTCGTTCCACTACTTCTTCGGTATTAATCTCATGACAATGCGCAGGTTCATCCATTCGCTCGATGGTGATTTAGGGAGCCTCGTTATCCCAGTTGAGTTTAAACATGGAAGACATCGTTTCCAGAGCATCTGCTAGCTGATTCTCTTCTCGCGGGAAATGCTCGAAAGTGATTTGCTCGAAATGAGGCAACAATGTCAGGACATGTTCTTTGTATGGGATAAGATTAGGATGTTTGGTGTCCCACTCTCCTTTGATTTGACTGATAACCAAAGCCGAGTCCCCAAATACGATCAAAGATTTGATCCCCAGGTCTAGAGCAGCCTTGAGACCAAAAATGCAGGCTTCATATTCAGCCATGTTGTTGGTACAGCTGAAGCAGAGTCGGGTCGTGAAAGGCGTGTGACAACCTTCCGGGGAAATGAGTACCGCACCGATACCGTTTCCAAGTGCATTTGAAGCACCATCAAAGTACAGGGTCCATCGGGATCCACTTTCAGGTCCGTCATACGGTCCGTTACCTTCAATGTTGTCCAAATTCATGATGTCCTCGTACGGGAAGTCGAATATCATGGACTGATAATCTTCGATAGCTTGATGATCTAGATGGTCAGCTAGTACACTCCCCTTTATAGCTTTTTGGGTAGTGTACTGGATGTCATACTCAGTTAGGATCATTTGCCATCTAGCGATTCTTCCAGATAAAGCAGGCTTCTCGAAGATATACTTGATGGGATCCATTTTAGAGATCAACAAAGTGGTATGAGTCAGCATATACTGCCTTAGTCGGCGAGCAGCCCATACCAAAGCACAACAAGTTTTCTAGAGCAGTGAGTAGCGAGTCTCACAGTCGGTAAACTTTTTGCTAAGGTAATAAATAGCATGCTCTTTTCGACCAGACTCGTCATGTTGGCCCAAAACACACCCCATTGAGTTATCCAAAACGGTCAGATACATGATCAACGGTCTTCCTTCGATGGGTGGCATCAGAATAGGAGGTTCTAGCAAATACTCCTTGATCTTATCAAAAGCAGCTTGGCAATCGTTGTTCCATTCGACTACCTGATCTTTCTTCAATAGTTTGAAAATTGGCTCACAGGTACACATCAGATGAGAGATGAATCTGGCAATATAGTTCAAGCGCCCCAAGAACCCTCTAACCTCCTTTTCAGTACGGGGAGCAGGCATTTATTGTATTGCTTTCACTTTTGCTGGATCGACCTCAATGCCCTTGTTGCTGACAATAAATCCTAGAAGTTTACCAGACCTAACTCCAGAAGTGCACTTACTTGGATTCAGCCTGAGTTTGTACTCTTTCAACCTGGCAAACAGCTTTTGCAGATGCTCAAGGTGTTCCTCCTCTGTTTGTGATCGAGCTATCATGTCGTCTACGTAGACTTCGATCTCATGATGTATCATATCATGAAACAAAGCTACCATGGCGCGCTGATAAGTTGCCCCTGCGTTCTTCAGTCTGAACGGCATCACCTTGTAGCAGAAGGTACCCTATTGTGTAAAAAAAGTTGTTTTCTCCATGTCCTTGGGGGCCATTTTGATCTGGTTGTAGCCCGAGAATCCATCCATGAAGGAAAACACTTTGTGCTGAGCTGTGTTGTCAATCAAAATGTCAATGTGCGGTAGCGGAAAATCATCTTTAGGGCTAACCCTGTTCAAATCCTGGTAGTCTACACACATTCTGACCTTGCCGTCTTTTTTAGGTACTGGTACAATGTTAGAAACCCATTGTGGATAGGATGTAACAGCCAGAAAGCCAGCGTTGAATTGCTTCATTACTTCTGCTTTAATCTTCTCAGACATGTCGGGCCTCATTCGGCAGACTTTTTGCTTGATCGGTGGATAATCCTTTCTTGTAGGGAGACGGTGAACCATGATATCTGTGTCTAAACCCGGCATGTCTTCATAAGACCAAGCGAAGATTTCAACGTACTCATTCAACAGCTGTATTAGACGCCCCTTGACACTTGGTTCCAGATTGGCACCCACTTGTACTTCCTTCCTATCTTCCTCTGTTCCTAAGTTGACAGTTTCCAACAACTCTTCATGAGGTAAGATGGCCCTCTCTTCTTACTGTAGAAGTCTGGCTAGCTCTCCTGGTACTTCACAATCTTCGTCATCCTCGTATTCAGCCTGATTGACCAAATCTTCAGAGTTATTGAGGGATACAACAGAATAGTCACCCATAGAATCCAGAGTGGATGGGTACCTGCATTTGTGAGTGTGGGTGTGTGTAAGGGATAACCATCCTTAAACAAACAAAAATGCAAAAGGAAAGAAAATGAACACAGCAGTTTTATAAATGAAAAACGTCCAATGAATCATTAAACATGACATATGGATATGAAGATAATCAAAACCCATACAAATGGACCTACATACCCCGGGCAAGGCATGAGGTGAAAAAGTAGTGTGCAGATTGTTTAAAAGTAATTATTACAGACCAACAGGAAATGTTCGAAAGATAAGTTACTGATTAATGAAAGTAATGGGGACGAAGTCTTTTGCCTCCCAGTTGTGTAGTCCCCCTTCGATGGTTGGGAAGATCCAATCTTCAACGTTGGCCTCTTCGTCTTCGTCTTCCAAAGCATTGATTCCATGAGGAGAAATCTTGATGGGTGTTCTTTCAATTTTTGAGCGACGCATAGCTTTTTGCCCCACAGTGGTAAATCCCAACCCAAACTTGTCTGTTTTGTGAGGAATGTCAGGCAACTGTCCCCATGTTGAGCTCTTTCCCTCCTTCATTGCAGCCTTTGCGTCTTTCAGAGATGCCATCCTGGCCACCTGCTTGGGTACCTCAGCTACTGCCTTTGCTACAGCAACCTCGGGAGAAATTTCCTCGAAGTGTTGGAACGGTGTCTCAATGAACTCGCCCTCCACTTCCACCTACCGAAAGGAGTTCAGGTGACTGATCATATATTCCTCTTCACCGTGTACAATTATAATCTTTCCTTTGATAGGGTATTTCAGCATTTGATGTAGGGAGGAAGTGACTGCCCCAGCATTATGTATCCATGGTCTTCCTAGCAAGTAAGAGTATGATGGACGGATGTCCATCACATAGAAAGTTGAGTGGAATACTTCAGTGCCCACCTTGATGGGAATGTCGACCTCCCCATGCACCATTCTTTTAGACCCGTCAAAGGCCCTAACAATGATATTACTTGGTTTCAGCTCCAAGCCTTCACAATCCAATCGGTCCAGAGCTTTCTTAGGCAGCACGTTCAGAGAAGAACCAGTGTCGACCAAAACATGGGCAAGAGTAGTTCCTCGGTATTCAACTGACACATGCAATGCGTCATTGTGCTTTCTTCCCTTCGGAGTTAGGTCAGCATCAGAGAAACCCAGACCATTGTCGGCGGTAAGGCTGGCTACACAATCCTGGAATTGATCGGCTGAGGTTTCTTGAGGAACATGGGATGTCTTCAGAAATCTTATCAATGATTTGGCATGAGCCTCAGAACAAAGCAGCAATGCTAACATGGAGATCTTCGAGGGGGTTTGCCCCAGTTGCTCTACCACATCATAATCACTCTTCTTAATTATTTTCAGAATCTCCTCCATTTCTTTCTTAGAGGTTTCGGAGATAACCAATGTCTGATCCCTCGTCCTGACGAGCTCATCTTGGATCCCTTTCCCTTTATCAGCAGAAGTAGGAGGGACAACCACAGGAGTAACAACTTCTTCAATCAGCGGAGTTCTTGCAGAAAGTTTTATTGGTGCAGGAGTAACTTTGGCAGCAGCTGAGGGTCCAAAGATTGCCTTTGGAGGGGAAATCTCTGGAGAAAATATTCTCCCACTTCGGGTAATCTTGCTTGTACCGGCAATGTTTCCAATGTCGGTATCTTCTTCGTCAGAGCTTTCTTCAGTTATCTCAACTTGTTTAACACCATGGTAGTAGATTTCTCCACCATAATTCCATGGTATTGATTTGTCAGAAATGTAGGGGACAGGCCCAGGCATGGTTATTTTCAGAGGAACAATCTTTGAAATTGATGTAATCTTAACAGGCTTTTTAGGGACCTTGGAAAGATTGGTGGAAATGGTGATTATTGAAACATCTTCGACAGGGGTTGGAGTAGCAGGAATCTTTTCGAAAAGAATTTGTTGGATGTCCATTAGGCGTTGGATGCCTATCTTCAGCAATGGAAAGTCAATTGGTAGGGAGGAACAACAATAGCAGTCTTCTTTACATCCTGGGAAAATCCCAGCCTTCAACAGATTCAACTTGATTGTCAACAGTGGGGTCATCAGATCATCAACAGCAGAAACATACAGATCTTCTTCAATAGCATCGACATGATGGCCATGCTTTGGCATCGGAGCGGATATTACATTCGGCTTCTCCGGAGCATCGAACTCAACCTCTTTTGCATCTATTAAGTCTTGAATTTTATTCTTTAGCGCCCAACAGTTGTTGGTGTCATGTCCGGCGCTATCAGAATGGTAGGCACACTTGGCATTGGCATGATAGTATGGAGATGTGGTGTTAGGGTTTTTCGGTGCCTCCTTTAAACCAGTCAGATTCAACTTCAACAAATGGGGAAGAACTTGTGCATGCGTCATATTGATGCGGGTGAACTGCCATTGTGGCCGTTCTACCCAATGCTGATTTGGTCTGGACTGATTGTTACGAGGCTGATCATTTGATGAATTTTAAATCATCACGGCCCCCATAGTCGGTCGGCGCTCAGTTCTTCCCGATCCCTTCTGAGAGTACACAACAGCCGTTTCCTTCTTGGCTGGAAATGGCTTTTTAACAGTTGTAGATGTAGAGGCATCCCTTTGAATCTTCCCACTCTTAATACCAGTTTCCACCCGTTCGCCAGTCAGAATCAATTCAGTAAACCCTGTGGAAGAGCTTCCGATCAAATGGTTGAAGAACGGGCCAGATAGGGTCCCCAAGAACATATCAACTAGTTCCCTATCAGAAAGAGGTGGCTGCACTCTTCCGGCCAAGTCGCGCCATTTCTGGGCGTATTCCTTGAATCCCTCATTTGAGGCCATTCCGATACTTTGTAGCTGAGTACGGGTTGGCGCCAAGTCAGAGTTATATTGATACTGGCGATAAAAGGCAGCTGCCAAATCCTCCCAACTATGTACCTATGACCTCTCAAGCTTGTAAAACCAATCTAGCTGTGTACCAGACAGGCTATCCTGGAAGAAGTGTACCCAAAGATTTCTGTCAGATGAATGAGGTTGAATTTTCCTGACATACGACCTCAGGTGCATCTTCGGGAAAGACAGCCCGTCATATTTTTCAAAAGTTGGCACCTTAAACTTTGGAGGGATCACAATTCCAGCAATCAAACCCAATTCTTCAAAATCTAACCCAGGAACCCTTTGCAGCTCCATAGCTGCCAGTCTATCCTCCAGGTTTTTGTATTTGTCATCCGCTGGCGGGTATTGCTGCTCTGAGTAGTCTTCGTCTTCCTCAACCTCTTCCTCTTCAGCTTCGGACTCAGAAGGTAGTGCAACTCCTTTTCCTTTACTAGTTTCCTCCTCAGATGCGGAGGGAAATTCAAGAACTCTTCTAGCTTCATTCTCAAACCTTCTTCCCAGTGTAGCTACCCCGACTCTTTTCTTCTTATTTTTCACTTTTTCTTGCTCTTTGTTCCCAAGCAGTGTTTTCAGATCCTCCTGACCCTTTGCCAAGGTCATAAGGAGTTGTTGAAACTGCGAGTTTTGTGACTGCAGATCTTTGACCGTCTGTTCAAGATCCATCTTACTGAAATAAACAGCAGAAAGATAAGGAAACCTGGTGTGAAGATCTACTTATGCATATGATGAATGATATGTTTATTCATGCAATGCATTCAAGGATTTAGAAATTCAAAATTGTTGCAGACAAAAAGAACACACGTCATATTAATAAGAAGAAATTTTGTCAGTACATAAATGCCCCATGGGCCAAATATTACAAAAACTTCTTAAGGTAAAAAGACGTTGCGCATCCTTTTTGGTGCGATGTAAGTGTTGAGGGCCTCCTCCTCGTGAAGTCGGAGGGTAAGCTCCAAAACCTTCTTCTCACTGGCGTAGAAGCTGGCTTCAAAAGTATTCCTCTCCTCCTTGAGTTGGATCCAACTATTTTGCATCTCCTCCCATGATGTTGGCATGTCAGGATGTAGGATGGTGTATGGAACCTCTCCTTCCTTAACAGGCTCTTTAATCAAAGGGAGAATATGAGGGTAAGGCATCATAAGACTCTGGGCTCGGGTTCGTACCCACTTGAGATAAGGCTCAAGAGGGATGGAGTTCTTGTGCCCCAGTGTCTTGCTATCTACCTTATTAGGCATCCTCCAAGCTCTGATGAATCTTTGGCGAAGTCCTTGCACATCGTTGTCAAAGTCAAAAACTAGGTCAGGAATCAACATGTCATGAGGGCCATCCCTCCGTGCATATCCAAATTGTTTCAAAGCTAGACAAGGGTTGTATGTAATGCCTCCCCTAATTCCAAGTAATGGAACATTGGGGAACTCACCATAACGATCGACGATGATGACATTTTCTTTGGACCGAGAACACCAATGTACATCAGAGTGTGTGAGGGTCATCAACCGTTGTGACCACCTTAAGCCTTGGTCATTCTTCAAAACAGATTGTGGAAGGTGCGAAATAAACCACCTTGCAAGGAGAGGAGTACAACACATGAGAACACCTCTCTTCCTCATTGTTCGTGTGTAAAATGAGTGGAGGATGTCCCCAAGCAATGTAGGTATGGGATTCCTAGATAGCAAAATCTTGACGGTGTTGACATCTATAAGTTGGTCAGGATTTGGGAACAAGACCAACCCATAAATGAGGAGTGCCACAATCTCTTCAAAGGCTTGCAGATCCAAAGAATTCCAACACTCTTGTGCCTTCTCAAACAAGAATTTTTCCAAGAAGCCTTTGACACCACTTCTAGTCTCCCAATGCCCCTTGATGTCAGATGGTTGCAAGTGTAGTGCTTGAGCAACATCTTCAGGCTTTGGTTCTTTTTCGGTACCGTTGTAGGGTAGTTGATTAAGAATAGGAATTCTCAGGAGTTGAGAAAATTCCTCCAAAGTGGGCACCAATTGATAGTCGAGGAATGTGAAACAGTGGTGAAGGGGGTCAAAGAATTGGAACAACACTTTCACCATGTCTTCTTCAATGCTGGTGTTGACTAGGCTGAGCAGTCTACCATGTTTTTCACTGAAGAGAGAGCTTTCCGGAATTCTGGATGTGAGCTCCTTGAGTTGAGGAGGGATTCTCACAAGGTTGACTTGGATAGTTTTCCTGCAAAGAATTTCCATGACCTACAAAACAAGAATAAAGATGAAGATCCAAACCCTTGAAATGGTTAGTGGATGCACATGATGCTTTATGATGTTCATGATGTATGCACAAACATATGTACAAGCAAGTCACATAAAACCCTAGTTTCAGGCTTGCATGAGGTTTCATAGGTAAGTACCCTCTTGAGTGTAGTTGGCTTAAAAACCTGTCCTATAAATAGTAATCGGGTTCTAAGGAGCTCAATATCATTGAATTGTTTTCTATGTTCATTGTCTTGGTTTAGCCACTTAACTAGTGACCAAAATATTCCAAGAAAATAACCCTTAATGAGTGTAGTATCGAGTATCTACCAACTTCGGACTGCACCAAAGCCGGTCATCTCACTACCCCTAATAAAAGGCCAAGATGGTCAAGTAAGGTTCTAGGTCATTAGTGCTTAGTGACATCACTCAGCGTCCCCGTACTCTCCTTGATTAAACTCAAGGGTTAGCGGTACTCACAAATATGTCGCACTAATATAGCTATTGCTTCAACCGTGTAGGTATACCCCGCACAGTTTCCATAATGTATTGCTATCTATGAATGTTTCCCCAAATCCAGGTGTAGGATTTCAAGCCCAAACAAGAGAACCAAAATGTAAAGCAAACAAATAAAACAATTAGTCATGCAAAAGGGTGATCTAAGCCTTAAGGTTACTCCACTTTCAATTTTATTCCCCAGCAGAGTCGCCAGTTCTGTGATACGGTGGGAGAACTGACTTGAGGATTTGCGTTTGTTTTCGCAAATGTTTCGGTTGAGCAAGAGTCGCCACCGACTTTTTATTTTATCCTAAGGAAAGGTTAAAAAGCACAGCAAAAACCTTTGAGATGTTTTCTTGGGTTCGGGGAGTAGATTATAGAAAGGGAAGGTATTAACACCCTTTCTATCCATGGTTATCCATGGCCTCTTAGTTACTTGCTTAGATCACTTGCCTTGCATTTTCAATTGTTTGAAATGGTGCTTTCAATTGTTTGAAATGGTGCTTTGTGTGTATGGTTTTGAAAATGTTTTGAAAAAGATGCCTTGTCTAGGCGACCCTTGTAACAATTCTTTACTCGAATGTTTTACAAAATGTGTTTGTCTTTTTGAAAAGATGTTTCAAGGTTTTGAAAGTTGTTTTTGAAAGTCGTGTTGTGAAGTGTATTTTGAAAATAGGCAAGTGTGTTTTGCAAGTTTGATCAAGTAACTAAGAGTTGTCTACCCCTAAATTTACTCAAAGATCTTTCCTATGTTTTAACCCTTTTAACAATATTGTTCCACCATTATATTTGGTGGACAATCTTGTGTTAGGATGTTAACGGGACAGGCGCGGGTCATCGTATGGACCATGAATACAATAGTGCCAAGTGTCTTTGGCAATTTTTTCCTTTAAGGGACTTGATCATTTTTTAGGCAACTTGAGAAAGCGTCATCGAGGGACTATGATCATTTGAATTGTTTTTGTTTTGCCAAAGAAACTCAACATGCAAGCATGACCCATTTTTGAAGGCAACAAGTGGAATAACCCTAAGGGTGTAAGTGTGATTGGTGTTGTCCATTTTCATGCTTTTTGTCTTTGAATTAGGTCGAGCTATTTGTTATTTGATTTTTGCATACAAACCCTAGGTCTATCATGCCATAATTAGAAAGCTTTTAAATGCGGAAATTTAAAGTCCTAAATTATTACAGCATGATTATGGGGATGGGGGTACAAATGTTTGAATGGGGGTATTTGACAAGAAATTTAAATCTAGGCTATTACATCCATATCGAATATACAAGTATTTAAATGTATAATATTTACAATGTAAATAAATATCAAAATGCAATGTATTATGCACAAAAATGGTTTTTTATGTATGTAAAAGTATTTTTCAATGTAATATATAAACAAAAATAAAAAAGGTTATTTTTTGATATTTTTATGGTCTTTAGGGCAAAACCCTAGTTTTCTAAATAAATAATATTTATTTATTAATATTATACAATATTATATATTAATTTATACAAAAGAAATAAAAGGAAGTATATTGTAAAAGTATTTTTGATGTAAAATATTAATAAAAATAAAAATGTATTATTTTCATATTTTTGTCTTAAATATTTAACAAAATATGTATAAGTATTTATATTATATATTAAATATACTAAATATATACAAGAATGAAATATTAATTATTTACAAAAAAAATATATTTTTAGAAAATGTTTCCAAAATGTAAATAAAAAAATTATAACTAAAAAACATATTTTTTTGTATTATTTTCTAGGGTTTTGAATAAAAAGTGTATATATTTATTTACATGTATAAGCTAAATAAAACAAATAAATGTTAAATAAATGCAAAAATCGGTGAAAAAATATTTTTTATATTTTTTATATTTGAGCAAAAATAATAAGTCAGAAGAAAAAAATAAAAAGTCAAAAATGAATAAAATATCACACAATGGGCCAGGGGGGTGTAAATGGAAAATGAGGGTGCAAACAGCAAGCTGACTCAGGCCCAGCCCAAGCCAGCTTTGTCTTCAACCTTCAGCAACATTCAAACAGAAAAACGCGCGTTTCTTCTTGCCCAACACTGATCCTGATTCCATGACTTTTAACAAAAACTCACAACACAAACATTGTAGAGCATCAAGTCACGATTTCAAACATATAAAAAAGTTGTCCTAACTCTCAGAAACGAGGGAGAATTTCTTCATCCCCAATTTCTGACCTAAGTTTCCTTCCATGTTCAGGTCCAAAATTCTCATAGCACACACAATATAAATGAAAAGTAACTACATGGATGGCTTCAGGGCTATGAGTAGGATATGCTTTCTTCACAAACTTAAGCCTAACTATGCCTGGATAAAGAGATAGAAGTTCATATTTTTACCAGTTCAGCTTGAGTCGTGTACAGCAATGTGGCCACCTTCAATGGAGTTTTAGGATTTGTACAGCTTGCTTGAGCTCTAAGTAACCTTCTCCAACACCTAGCTTGCTTTGAACCTGCCTGTATCGAGCTATAGAAGTCAACCTGCACAGCTGAAAAGTGAAAATGGTGAACTTGGTTAGGGGTGTTACAGTCTGTGTTGAGGGCTTGGGACAGTTCCAATGGATGGTAGGGAATGTGTTTGAAGTGGTTTTAGCCAAAGTGCACGAGTGGATTGAGCTGGCCAAGTCAAACTGCAGCAGGTACCCTGTTTTGCAACAAAATTGTGATTTTGTGAATGAGGAGGGATCAAGGGTAGTTTGGTCGTGCTTTAGGCTTAGTTTTGTGTATGGAAAAGGTGTACAAAGTTTTTTCTTGGATGTCTTGACAGGAGATGCCAGTTCTTGTCCTTTTGCAAAGTTTCTTCCAAGATAAGTAAGAAAATGCAAGTTTCTATACAGGCCTGTCCAATGCCCTAAACTATGCTGCACCACTTCTTCTTGATCAGAGTGATTTGTGTACAAATGCTAGCTTCAAAGATCTGGCCCATGCCTCTTGGATTTGTTATTTGACATAAAGTGCATCTTTTCCAAAATGGCAAAATTGTTTTTTCTACTTAAGGATTGATTTTGTGTGTATTGTCCAAATGAACAAAATAACACTCTAACACAAAGGATATGCATTTAATTATTGAGTGTGAAGAGGTTTAGAGGCCTGTAATCTAGCTTGTACAAGCTGACTTGAAAAATGCCAATGTATGAACATGCATTTGGTTATGAACAAAAGTGACTTTTGCCCAACTTTGCCAATTCGATTCTCCCTAACCACAAGGGTGTTTGACGAGTTCTTGGACAATTTGGAAAACTTGGAATGTGTACTACAATCCATATTTGTAATGCAAATTGAAATTCCAGGTGGAAGCATGTGAAAAGTGGCCATGAAGTTGGACAAAAATCCTGCCTAGAATAGGTCACAAATTTTCTAAGTTAAGAATGTTTTGCACCCTTATTCCAAAAATCATAACTTGAGCTAAAAGCTTATTTTGAGGAAACTTTGTGAATCAAAGTTGTATATTTTGCAATGGACTACAACTTTCATGTTTTGAGTTTTGCTTTAATCCCATTGTATCTTGATGAAAAAATGGGACAAAGTTAGGAAAAAATAAGGAAGTTTCATGACTTAGAAAAATTCTAAGTTATGAAATTTTCTCATTCTAAAACCTAATTTGCAATTTTGGGTTTCTTGATGAACAAGTTTCATAATTTGACATGTCTTGATGAAAAATGAATCTTGGCACTTGATTTTGACCAAAAAGTCAAAGTTTGAATTTTCAGTATACAGTCAAATTTTGATCAGTTGACTGGAAAATTCATCTGTCAATCTTGTGCATTTGGGATCTTTTGAACTTGTTGAATGGATCAAGACAATTCCATTGAGTTCTTGAGTCCATATGTGAGCTTGGTTTTCCATTGGTTAGGTCAAACAGTCAAAAATTGCCTTTGTGCAGTCAAAACCCTAAAAATGACCATTTTGCCCTTTTGGTGATCTGATCAAATTTCTTGGGGAATTGTGATCCAAACTTGACCAAATGGTTCATATGAGTTCATAATGTTGATGTGGGTCAAATTTCATGAGGTTTGACCATCAATTGGCCATAGTTGACTTTTTCCCCAATACAGTTGATTTCTAGGTCAACTGTCCAATTGACTGGGCAAAGATTGGAATCAGGACTTGCAACTTGGTATGGAGAAACTTGTGAGTCCAACATGAAGCATGAAAGTCACTTTGGGCATTTTAGGTCAAAACATCCTTGTGCAAACTCTAACCCTAATTTGGGTCAACAGTGCAAGAAGGAGTCTTGAGTAGAGCAAACCCTAATTTGATCTTGAGCTCCCAGGGTCTTGTGGTGAGAAAATATTGATGAAATGAGAGGGAAAATTTTGGGGTACAACACTTTGGATAAAATAAAAAGTCGGTGGCGACTCTTGCTAAACCGAAACATTTGCGAACATAAAACGCAAAACCTCAAGTCAGTTCTTCCACCGTATCACAGAACTGGCGACTCTGCTGGGGATCAATCTAAAAGTGGGGTTACCTTAGGGTTTAGATCACCTTTACATGCTTACCTTGTTTTCTTTGATTGCTTTACACTTGGTTCTATTGTTTGGGTTTGAAATCCTCTACCCGGATTTGGGAAACATTCATAGGTAAATAGCAATACGTTGTGGAAACTGTGCGGGGTATACCGACATGGTTGAAGCAATAGCTATATTAGTGCGACATATTTGTGGGTACCGGTAGCCTTTGAGTTAATCAAAGAGAATACGGGGCCACTGAGTGATGTCATGAAGCACTATTGGACTTTTAGAACCTTTACTTGACCAACTTGGCCTTTTTAGGGGTAGTGAGATGACCATCTTTGGTGCAGTCTGAAGTTGGTAGATACTCGATACTACACTCATTGAGGGTTGTTTTCTTGGAATATTTCGGTCGCCAGTTAAGTGGCTAAACTGAAACAATGATCACAGAAAATAATCCAGTAATATTGAGCTCCTTAGAACCCGGTTACTATTTATAGGACAGGTTGAGCCAACTAACTTCAAGAGGGTACTTACCTATAAAACCCCATGCAATCCTGAAACTAGGAACTTGTGTGACTTGTTTGCACATATGCTTGTGCATACATCATAAACATCATGAAGCATCATTTGCATCCACTAACCATTTCAAGGATTTGGATCTTCATCTTTGTTCCTATTTTGTAGGTTATGGAATCACTCCGAAGGAAAACAATCCAGGTCAACCTTGTGAGAATCCCTCCTCAGCTCAAGGAGCTTGCTTCCAAGATTCCAGATAATTCTCCCTTCACTGAAAGACATGGTAGACTTCTCAACTTGGTCAACCCCAACATTGAAGAAGACATGGTGAAAGTTCTCTTCCAGTTCTTTGACCCCCTACACCACTGCTTCACATTTCCTGATTACCAACTAGTGCCTACTTTGGAGGAATTTTCTCAACTCCTGAGGATTCCTATTCTCCATCAACTACCCTACAACGGTACGGAAAGAGAACCAAATCCTGAAGATGTTGCTCAAGCCTTACACTTGTGTGATCAGTGGGAATAGAACTGACTATTTTTGGAATGCTGGTTCGCGTTTTGCGTTTGTTTTCGCAAAATGTCGCGGTAAGCAAGAGTCGCCACCGTCTTTTATTTTATCCAACAAGGAAAGGACAAAAGCACAGAAAAGTTCCTTTTTGAGATATTTCTCGGGTTCGGGAGGTAGATTATAGAAAGGGAAGGTGTTAGCACCCTTTCTATCCGTGGTTATCTACGGGCTCTTAGGTACTTTCTCATTGTGTTTTCAAAAGTTTGTTTTCTTTGTGTTTGTGGGTTTGAAAGAAGATTTTGTTTGAAAGAAGTGTGAGTGCGAAAAGTTTTGTTTTGTTTTTAAAAGGAGCAAGTACTTAAGAACCATCTACCTACTCAAAAAGGAATTAAACTGTGCTAATGTCCTTTAGACAATGCTATCCCACTATTGATGAGTAGGTAGCATCGTCGTTGGAGTTTTCAGGTCAATTCGATTAAGGGACGTGTGGTCACTAAAGCAATGTTAAGACGCCTTAGCGGTAACCCTAATGTCTTAGATCATTTTATCCGAGGCAACCGTTTCGAGGCAACTTTGATCTTTGGACAAGAGGGCGGCCTCTAAAACTTCCTATACTCAATGACTACGTTCGAGGAAACCAGGTGAGGTGTACCCTAGGAGTGGCATGTGCGAGTGTGTTATTTCGGTTATATCATCTGTACATGTCATGGTGAGCTACTGTTGATTTTAAATTAAAATTGATCTTGTCATGCATTGCCTATTATTCAAACATCTAACAGTTAATGGTTGCGGAAATTAAATCGCGAAAAATAAATCCAAGCTATTACAAGGCGTCGGGTATTTACATCGCCAAAGACAAACCCTTTTAAAATTAAATTGCGAAAAGTAAATAAAAGCGATAAATAAATAAATAAAATCCTAAGTTAAAAACTATTACATTCCCAGAGCAGTTACAATATTGAAATATGGATCAAAAATAATTCGCGCGCGAGAAAATTAAATCGGAGTGCCTTAGGGTTTTGACTCTTTTTATTAAATAAAGCATTTTTTTTTATTTTTTGAATTAAAAATTAGTCTAAGTTAATAATTGAATTAATTAATTAAATGAAAAGATTTTTGGTTTTTTATTATTTAAGGAAATAAAATAAGAATGGTTAAAAATATTAAAAAAACCTAATTCTAAATTAATTTTAATTTATTGCAAAAAAAACATTAATGTTAAACCTATTTAAACTAAATAAATTAATTAATTGTTATTTACAAAATAATAAAATTAATGGAATTAATAAAAATATTATTTTTGTTGTTTCTGATTTTTTGTTATTGAGAAAATAAATAATTTGTTAGTGAAATAAATAATAATTAACTAAATAATTAAATAAAAGAAATATAGAGAGAAAAAGAAATAAACCAAAATGGGGGTGTGGGCTTAATTTGATGGTGGAATCAGCAATATCCAGGCCCAAATTCAATCAGCCTGCTTTGACTTTCCCATTCCAATACGCGCTGGTTGACTTTAGTCCATGGTGGATCTGCAACTCTGGCCTTTGGATCTTGGCCTGAAGCCACTTGGCATTTGATGGGATGAGAAACATGATGGTCCACGCTTTGGGCGCTGCACATGAGTACCTGAAGAAAAATCAAATAAAGTGTTTTGGGGGACCTGGGATTCGAACCCAGGTCCTAAGGGATTTTCCAATAGCACGCTCACCAATTCAACCAGCTTGTTCAATTGTTATTGGAATAGAAAACAAATATTATATTCAAAACAATTAATTATGCCCTGCAAAATAAAAAAACGCGTTAATGATTCAAACAAACCAATGGACGCAAGCCACGTTATCATCTTCCTCAAATACCCTGGTTATTTACCTGCGGATTTTTATCCGCAGGAAGATTCATAGGGCATCTCAAAAACCTTCTACAGGCCATGTAAACGAAACCTAAGAGTACCAATGCACTCGTCTCTTCCTCCTGGTCATCCCTGTAACCATTATTTGGACCAATTTTCCCTGTAATTCAAACGCCTAAAAACAACACAATAAAACCCTAGGTTCGGGTACATGATTATAGACCATGAAAACGAAATTAAATGATGCAGACTTGTTAGAAATTTGATAAGGATCAAGATTATGTCAATAGTTTATCAAAAGGATGCAAGAATGAATGGTTTCAATTTCATGTTCAGAGCCGTTTTCAAGAACACTTACAGCGCTTTTCAGATAGCTTCAGGCCTTGGCTTTGGTTGCTATAGCTTCAGGAGATTGCAAGCAAGAACACCACGTTGTGATTTTGGATTGAATTCGCCTCCAATGTTGATTTCGATCTTCACTTTTTCAAGCTTTTTCTCAAACTTCTTCTGGCCGTTTCAGAAGTGCTTTGTGTGTGTCCCTGCTTTGTGTGGCTTGTGTGAGTGTTATAAAATGAATTAGGTTTGATCTTTTGGTCTGAAATCAAGTGCATTGAAGATTCATGATTTGATTTTGCTCACCATTATCAAACTTCCCAAAATAGGCCAAATCTGATTTTTTATGCTTGAATGAGCCTTGATACGAATTGACTTGATGAATCATTCCAATTGAAAGTTGTACCAATCACAAAGATATGATTTCATCAATTTTTAGATTTTATTTGATTTAATATGGATTAAAAATGAATTAAATCAATAAAAATTAAATAAAATAGAAAAATAAATGAATGGCCATGAAATCAAATATGGGACACGTGTGTGGCATAACAAGACCATATCAAATGGAAAAAAGTGGGGCCTTTTGTCAAAAATTGGAGTTTTGAGGATAGTTGACTTTTGGCAAATTTGGAAAAATGCCCAACTTCAACAATGCATAACTTCCTCAATTTTGAACTTTTGGAGGTGTTATTGGACTTTTTAGAAACCTTGAGATGTCCTATAACCAACCCTTTTGGTCTCATCTCATTTTGATTTCCTTGCTCAAATTATAAGCTTTGGCAAAAAAAGGTGTTTTTGTTGACTTTCAAAAATGACCTATAATGTCCAAATTTGTAACTTTTTGTGAGAGAATTTCTTGATCTTGGGGTATGAAGATGGATTGTAGGAAATTGCATCCTCTTCAAAATGAGCTTTGGATGGATCATTTCTCATAAAGCATGAGAAAGTTATGCTTGGTCAAAGTTGAGTTGACTTTTCCTGTAAAACCCTAATTTAGCAACTTTTGAATCTTGATGAATCTTGAGCAATCCTAGATGAATCATGATCAACACTTGATAAAATGATGAATTATCCTTCAAAATGAGAATGTTAACAAAAAATCTTGAGGTTTGACTGTATTTGGGACACAATTGACTTTTGCCCTAGTAAAGTCGATTTTTGGACTTCTTGAGCAATTGACTGACCAAACTTTCTCTGCAAGGCTTGAAATTTGACATGGATGAACTTGAGAACATATTAGGAAATTTGGGAGCATTTGAGGCCATTTGTATGTAAGGACCTTGATGCAACACAAAACCCTAATTTTGAATTGACTGCCTTAGGAGGTGATTTGACTGTCCAACTCTTGAGCCAACTTGAGCAACTTGAAGATTATTCTTGACATGTCTTGAGGAATATGGGAGGGCAAATTTTGGGGTACAACAGTTGCCCCTGTTCAATTTTCTTAAACCTGAGGATATAGATTGGATTTTGAGCCTTTAGCGATCCGAAGGTGGAATATAATTGAACACTAGAGTGCCCAAAAATTTGCACTCGCATGGTGTAGTATCAACATTGTGATGTCGGGAATGGGCTTACAGATTCCATTTGGAGATTGTTGGTAGGAGGATGGGATTACAGATGCCATCTGCAGGAATTTCGATCCCATAAGAGATTCCTTAGCGAGAATTTGCAGACCTGTTGTTGTAAAAGATTCCGCTGGGGAAGTCTAACCTTTGTTGAGATTTAGGAACTTGCTTGTACTTCAATTGAGAGAATGCTTCAGCTGAGTTTTAAGAACCTGTCAATAATTCAATTGGGGGGAAACATCTTTATCAAGATCTAGGAACTGTCTCGTGCTCAACGTAGTATACCGCTGAGGTTATAGAACTTGTCCACACTATGACGGAGGAAAACATCAAGATCTAGGAACTGACTCATGCTCAACGGAGTATACCGTTGAGGTTATAGTACTCGTCCACACTATGACATAGGGAAACATCTTCATCAAGATCTAGGAACTGACTCGTGCTCAATGGAGTATACCGTTGAGGTTATAGTACTCGTCCACACTATGACGGAGGAAAACATCAAGATCTAGGAACTGACTCGTGCTCAATGGAGTATACCGTTGAGGTTATAGTACTCGTCCACACTATGACGGAGGAAAACATCAAGATCTAGGAACTGACTCGTGCTCAATGGAGTATACCGTTGAGGTTATAGTACTCGTCCACACTATGACATAGGAAAACATCAAGATCTAGGAACTGACTCGTGCTCAATGGAGTATACCGTTGAGGTTATAGTACTCGTCCACACTATGACGGAGGAAAACATCAAGATCTAGGAACTGACTCGTGCTCAATGGAGTATACCGTTGAGGTTATAGTACTCGTCCACACTATGACGTAGGAAAACATCAAGATCTAGGAACTGACTCGTGCTCAATGGAGTATACCGTTGAGGTTATAGTACTCGTCCACAATATGACGTAGGAAAACATCAAGATCTAGGAACTGACTCATGCTCAATGGAGTATACCGTTGAGGTTATAGTACTAGTCCATACTATGACGTAGGGAAACTGTCGAGATTGAGAACCTTATCTGAAATTCAACCGAGGATAATTCAATTGAGATTTAAGAACTGGTCAGGTCTTCGACTAAGCTGAGAACTTAACTGCATCTTTCCTGAAAGGGAAAGGTCAGTCATATGCAATGCATGAGATGGATCAAGCAATGATGTTCTCAACATAAATGAGATTGTATGGTATGATGCGTATAAGCATGTATCATGATGTATGGAAATATGATGTTTTAGCTGGGGAAAATAAATCCCGGAGCTGCTGGAGAATATAGTTAAATTCTTCGTTTCCGCTGGGGATGGTGAACGGAGGCGATTGTGAGAATAAGCCTTCAAGAGAAGAGAGCTCCGTTGGGGAATAAGCTGATGAAGAGATTACTCTGTGGGGAATTACTCTGTGGGGAAGAGATGTTCTGTTGAGGATTTTAACGATAAAATCCGCTGGGGATTCCATTAATAAGCTCTGTTGGGGATTTTGATGATGAACTCCGCTGGGGATAGATTACCGTTGCTGGTGATATTGAATCTGTTGAGGATAGAAGTCCTGCTGGGGGGAAAGAAAGAACTTCGCTGGGGATAATCTTTCAGTTGCAACTTGCTGAGGATAACCCAGTTAGACTCTTGTGAGGATAACCTCTGAATTTGGCTGAGGAGATTTATTTGTGCTCCGTAGGGGATAAGCTTCCAGAGTCTACTGAGGATGATGATTCAACTCTTACGGGGAAGCTTTTTAGATTGCGCTGGGGAAATGGCTCCACTGTGGTATCTTGTATTCCGCCGGGGAACATTCTTATATTCAGTTGTGAAATATTAAGACTACCGGGGATGCTCTTATACTTGCTGGGGAATACCTTTATACTCCGCTGGGGAAGATTGACATTTTCTGGGGATACCAAGCCTTTTCAGGGCTGATGGTAGATTAAATCTGCTTGGGGGAGAGTATTGCTGATTCGTTCATAGTTGCAAGTCTCAGCTGGGAAATCTACCCTTACTATTTTACTCTGCGGGGAGTGACGGTATCTTGGTCATATTCTTCAGTTGAACCTACCTTGGTACCTTGGTGGACAGAACAACTAGACCGCTCAGACAATTCTTATTGCCCCTACTTCTGATATCACCCGTAATTCGTCCTTTGTTTCACATGTAAATATTTATGAGCAGCAACTAATGTCAAATGCATATATCAAAAATGAACATTGGACGTTCTTTGCAAAACAAAACGGATAAAGGAAAAACAGTTTGAAATATGTCTGAAAATGAATTTGTATTGATTTTGAAGTTTGCCTGTAAATAGGCGTTTTTGTACAAGAGGCTGACGTCCTAGTAGGAGAACGCCGCCGAACAAATAGAATCTATACAATTTGTGAAAAGAAAACAAAACAGCTATGTGAATAATCCCACTGGGTTCCAACTCTGCTATTGCCTTTATATCTTCAAGCATCTCATCAATTTGCTGTATGGTTGAAGATGAATCTGTTTGATTGGTGTCGTCCGAGCTTGATAGTTGATACCGAAGTCTGGATGTAAGGTGATCCAATGAGACATAGTATTACGCTTTAATCCCTAATTTTTTCCTGGACCGCCCTTTCGGGTTTTCAGTCCACCGGGATACCCATTTTTGCCCAAGCCGCCTCTTCAGGTTTTCGACTTGTCGGGTGTACAGATTTTTTATTTCCATCCCTTATTTTTGCCCGAACCCTTTTGGTTCGCCGGGAAGCCCTTATTTTTGCCTAGGTCAGTCAACCTAGCGGGTCTTTGATTATGCGTAGTATCTTTTCACTATGTCTACATTGACGGGGTGAGGAAGGTCGTCACCATCCATGGTGGTTAGAATCATAGCTCCTCCTGAGAAGATGTTCTTAACCACAAATGGCCCTTCGTAAGTAGGGGTCCATTTTCCCATGGGATCACCTTGAGGTAGAATAATGCGCTTGATTACCAGGTCCCCAACTTGATACTCTTGTCGTCTAACTTTCTTGTTAAATGCCTTGATCATCCATTTTTGGTACGTCTGACCATGACAAATAGCAGTAAGTCTCTTTTCGTTGATTAGGTTTAGCTGATCAAGCCGGGTTTGAATCCAATCATCTTCGCTCAAACCTGCATCCTTCATGATCCTAAGAGAGGGTATCTGAACTTCAATGGGCAAGACTGCCTCCATGCCATATACCAAGGAATAGGGTGTTGCCCATGTTGCCGTCCGTGCTGAGGTACGGTACCCATGAAGAGCAAATGGTAACATCTCGTGCCAGTCTTTGTATGTCACTGTCATCTTCTACACAATCTTCTTAATCTTCTTATTAGCTTCTTCGACAGCCCCATTCATCTTCGGCCGGTAGGGAGAAGAGTTGTGATGCTGTACCTTGAATTGCTCTTAGAGCTCGGTGATCATTTTATTGTTGAGATTGGTACCATTGTCCGTAATGATCCTCTCTGGTACACCGTATCGATAGATCAGATTATGCCGAATGAACCGTGCCACGACGTTCTTGGTTACCATAGCAAAGGAAGTTGCTTCAACCCACTTCGTAAAGTAATCAATCGCTACCAGGATGAAACGATGCCGGTTGGATGCCGTAGGTCTGATCTCGCCGATCATATCAATGCCCCACATTGCAAAAGGTCAAGGTGCTGTCAGAACATTCAGAGGAACTGGAGGAATGTGCACCTTATCAGCATAGACCTGGCACTTGTGACATGTCCGAGAATGCTGATAACAGTCAGCTTCCATTGTGGACCAGTAATATCCTGCCCGAAGGATTTTCTTTGCCATGGTATGTCCACTGGAATGAGTCCCGAAAGTACCTTCATGAAGCTCTGCCATGATCCTTTCTGCTTCAATCTTATCCACACAACGCAGTAAGGTTGAATCATGGTTACACTTGTAAAGGATGTCATTGCTGATGAAGAACTTTTCCGCGAACCTCCTCAGAAACTTCTTGTCATTAACAGATGCACCCTCGGGGTATTCTTGAGCTTCAAGGTACCTCTTCACCTCATGATACCAAGGATTTTCTGTTACCTCTTCAGTCTCAAGATTACATCAATGTGCAGGTTCATCCAATCTTTCAATGATTATTCGGGGAGATTCGTTATCCCAATTGACCTTGAACATAGAAGACATCGTAGCTAACGCATCCGCTAATTGATTCTCCTCTCTAGGGAAGTGCTCAAAGGTTATTTCCTCGAAATGGGGAAGCAACGTCAATACATACTCCTTGTAAGGAATAAGATTTGGGTGTTTCGTATCCCACTCGCCTTTGATCTGACTGATCACGAGAGCGGAATCTCCGAAGACACTTAGAAACTTAATCCTTAGGTCAATTGCTGCTCGAAGACCCATGATGCATGCTTCATACTCCGCCATATTGTTGGTGCAGTTGAAACATAATCGGGCAGTAAATGGAGTATGAGAGTCTTTAGGAGATATGATCACAGCGCCAATGCCATTACCCAAAGCGTTTGAAGCTCCATCAAAATACATAGACCATCGGGATCCTTCCTCAGGTCCTTCATCCGGTCCAGGTGTCTCACAATCAGTTATCAACATGATATTCTCGTCCGGAAATTCAAAGTTCATAGACTGGTAATCATCCACTGCCTGATGTGCCAAATGGTCTGCCAACACACTCCCCTTGATTGCCTTTTGGGTCGTATATTGGATGTCATACTCAGTCAAGATCATTTGCCATCTTGCTATTCTTCCGGACAAGGCAGGCTTTTCGAAGATATACTTGATTGGATCCATCTTTGAAATCAATAGAGTAGTGTGAGTCAGCATATACTATCTTTGCCGGCGAGCAGCCCATGCCAAAGCGCAGCAAGTTTTCTCAAGCAGTGAGTATCGGGTCTCACAGTCGGTAAACTTTTTGCTAAGGTAATAAATAGCATGCTCTTTTCGGCCAGACTCGTCATGCTGCCCCAGCACACACCCCATCGAGTTATCGAGTACTGTCAAGTATAAGATCAGAGGTCTTCCTTCAACTGGTGGCATTAGAATAGGTGGCTCCTGGAGATACTCTTTGATTCTTTCGAAAGCGGCCTGACATTCATCATTCCAACGTACCACTTGATCTTTCTTCAGTAGCTTGAAGATTGGTTCACAAGTAGCAGTCAGGTGCGAGATGAATCGGGTAATGTAATTCAGTCGTCCCAGGAAGCCTCTGACTTCTTTCTCTGTTCTGGGAGTTGGCATCTCCTGTATAGCTTTCAGTTTTGCAGGATCCACTTGAATACCTTTGTCGCTTACGACGAAACCTAGTAGTTTACCAGATCTCACCCCGAAGGTGCACTTGTTCGGGTTCAACCTCAGCTTGTACAACTTCATCCTGTCAAACAGCTTCTGCAGATGGTCAAGGTGTTCTTCCTCAGTCTGGGACCTTGCAATCATATCGTCGATGCATACTTCAATCTCATGATGGATCATGTCATGAAACAAAGCAACCATGGCACGCTGATACGTTGCCCCAGCATTCTTCAGTCCAAAAGGCATGACCTTGTAGCAGAAGGTACCCCACTGAGTAACAAAGGTTGTCTTCTCCATGTCTTCGGGAGCCATCTTAATCTGATTATAACCGGAGAAACCATCCATGAAGGAGAAGACTTTATGCTGAGCAGTGTTGTCAACCAAAACATCGATATGCGGTAGAGGGAAGTCATCCTTGGGGCTTGCCCTGTTCAGATCCCTATAGTCGACACACATTCGAACCTTACCATCCTTCTTCGCTACAGGAACCACATTGGCGACCCAATGAGGGTAAGAAGTAACTGCTAGAAAACCGGCGTCAAATTGTTTCATAACTTCAGCCTTGATTTTCTCAGACATCTCTGGGCGCATACGGCGAACCTTCTGTTTTACGGGAGGGCAGTCTTCCTTGGTAGGCAGGCGATGAACCACAATGTCACTATCCAACCCAGGCATATCTTTGTAAGACCAGGAAAAGATCTCAACATAGTCATGCAGCATCTGAATCAACCGCTGCTTCATACTAAGCTCCAGATTTGCACCGATCTTGACTTCCTTCTTGTCTGTTTCAGTACCCAGATTCACTGTTTCCACCGGCTCTTCATGTGGTTGAATGGCCCTTTCTTCCTGGAGTAGTAGTCTTGCAAGTTCACCAGGCACTTCACAATCATCTTCACCTTCGTCTTCGGCTAAGTTGATCGGATTTTCGAAGTCATAACTGGCAGTAGCAGAGTCGTTACCAGTGAGATCCAGAGTGGATTGAGACCTGTATATGTGAGTGTGTGTAAAATAGCTGTTTTGCAATATATAATAAAGAAAAACAAGGAGCGCAAAATTTGAAATGCAAGAAACGTCCAATGCTTTTATTAATGATATATGAAAATGGCACACAAAAGTCCCCACAAATGAAGCCACGGTGCCCCGGGTAAGACACCAGGCCATAAAGTTTCAAAACATTATCTGTTACAAATTTAAAACAAAGAGTTCATTACTGGGTAACAAAAGTAATAGGGATGAAGTCCTTTGCTGTCCAGTTGCTTGGTCCACCGTTGGTCGTAGGATAGATCCAACAGTCGAATTCAGACTCTTCCACATCATCTTCGATGGCATTTACTCCCGAGTTGCTGATGAACACATGAGGTCTTCCAATCCTTGCATTACGAACAACCTTTTGAGCTTCTGCAGTGAAACCCAAACCAAACATGTTAGTCTTCTGAGTGAAATTAGGAAGTCGGCCCCAATTTCCACACTCGCCCTTCTCAATAACAGCCCGAGCATCCTTTAAGGAAGCCATCTTCATAGGAGAATCTTCAACCACAGTCTCAGTTGATGCTAGTGTCTGAGGAACCTCTTCAAAGTGCTGAAATGGGGTTTCAATGAACTCCCCATCCATCTGTACGTATCTGAACGAGTTGAGGTGGCTGACCATATACTCTTCCTCCCCTTGAACTGTCATAATCTTTCCTTTGACCGGGTACTTCAGCTTCTGGTGAAGTGTTGAGGTTACGGCCCCAGCTTTATGGATCCATGGATGACCCAACAAACAAGAATAGGATGGCCGAATGTCCATTACATAGAACGTGGAATTGAAGACCTGAGAACCAATTTTAATTGGAATATCAACTTCACCGTGCACCATCCTTTTAGACCCGTCAAAGGCCCTGACAATGATGTTACTTGGTTTTAGCTCCAACCCTTCGCAATCCAACCGGTCTAGAGCTTTCTTGGGCAGGACGTTCAGTGAGGAACCAGTATCAACCAATACATGTGCAAGAGTAGTGCCCCTGCATTCAATAGATACATGAAGGGCATCGTTATGGTTCTTCCCTTTAATAGTCAAATCGGCGTCGGAGAAACCCAAACATTATCAGCAGTTAAATTGGCCACACAATCGGTAAATTGGTCAGCTGATGTCTCTTATCACCCAAGAGAGTGGGTACTGGATTCTGAGAGATGAATCTTTATGGCATTAATATCAACAAAAGTGTCAGGATTCGGAAACAATACCAGACCATAAATCAAGAGAGCCAGAATGTCCTCGTACGCCTTGAAGTTTAAGCTGTCCTAGAAGTAATTAGCTTTGTCAACCAAAAACTTAGTCAGAAAACCCTTAGCTCCACTTCTAGTCTCCCAGTTAGCCATTACCTCCTCCTTGGTCAAGTGAAGGGCTGCAGCAATCTCTTCAGGCTTGAGGGTCTTTTCCCAACCAGTAAATGGAGTCTGCTCCAAAACAGAGATGCCAAGCAGCTCAGAGAACTCTTCTAGGGTAGGAACTAGCTGGAAGTCCTGGAAAGTAAAACAATGGTACATCGGATCATAGAATTGGACCAGAACACTCATCATTTGTTCGTCCAATTTTGAGGTGACCAAACTGAGGAGAGAACCATGCCTTCTGATGAAGGAAGTAGTGTCTGGAATCCTGACAACCAAATCTTTAAGCATGGTAGGTACTTGGACAAAGTTGATCCGGATAGTATTCCTACGCATAGGCATCATGATGACCTACAAAACGAAGCAAAGATGAAACCCTCTTGTCTTTGAAATAGGTTAGTCCTTATGCAAAATGTATGCAATGTTATTGTTGTACCCCAAAATTTTCCCTCCCATATTCTCCAAGATTTGCTAAGAGCATGCTTCAAAATCTCCCAAGGGTTGCACAATTCAATGACCTCCTAACAATCAAAAACTAGGGTTTTGGTTCTGTCAAAGAAGTTGAAGTTTCCAAGGGTCCAAACAAGTCCCACATGCCTATAAACATTGTCAAGCATCCTTATGTCAAGTTTCAAGACTTACAGCACAAGATTGCACAGTCAAAAACCCTAATTGCTCAACAGTCAACTGTAGGGGCAAAATGGTCATTTGACAGTCAAAAGTCCAAATTTTTGGTCAAAATCTTATTTTGAAGCCACAAACATCATTTGATCAATGCCTGATCATGATTCTCAAGGCATGGTTCAAAAAGTCTCAAGATGCAAAAGTTTCCATATTTGGACAATTGAAAAAAGTCAACTGTAACTTGACCAAGGCATAACTTCCACATGGTTTATCAGAAAAATTCCATCCAAAGCTCATTTTGAAGAGAAAGACATTTCCTACAACTCCTCTTCACACTTCAAGTCCAAGAAATGCTCTCACAAAAAGTTATCAATCTCAACATTATAGGTCATTCTCAAAAGTCAACAAAAAGGCACTTTAAGTCAAAGACCATAACTTGAGATTGGTAAATCAAAATGACATGGGACCAAAGGCATTGGTTAGAGGACTCCAAGACCTTTCCAAAATGTCCAAGAACATGATCAAAGCTTAAATATTGAGCAAGATATGCCTTGTGGAAGTTGGGAAATGTTTGGGAATTTTGAAAAGTCAACTTTGCTTCAAATGCCTCAAAATTGCTAATGGGCCTCATTTTCTTCCAAGAATCATCACCCAAAAGCTATGCACGACCCATTGGCCCAAAGGGGAGTTATTTTCCTATTTTTAATTAATTAATTGAATATTTAATCTATTTAATTCATTTAATTATGATTAATTATAAGAAAAATACTCATCCATGCTTTTCAAATCTTTTTGTGCATAGAATACATTCAAGATTTCGTGCACTATTCAATAAGGAAAGAATCAAGGTGATTGGAAATGATTGGCATGTTCTTCACATGAAAAAGATTGAAAAAAGATACCATGAAAATCAAATCTCAAAAGCATTGATTACAAAGGTTTTGGACTTGTTTTGCAAACCTAAAACATTCCTCATAAAAGCCAGAACACAACCCTAGTCACAAAAACCTGGAAGCTGCGCCTCAAACAAAAGCATAACTTTGCATTTTTCACCAAATTTTTCAAATCTGATTCCATAGCTAGAGCACTTTTCCAAGCCAAAGAACGATTCCATTACCTTCCTGACACATCAAGGAAGCTTTCTGAATCAAAACCATAGCCTCTAACCTCAAGAAACGGTAGCACGAAATCGCCCTGTCCATAAACATTTGCATATTCGTATTTTGATTTGCAGGCATTTTTCATACATTCTAATGATTGTTTTACACTAATATGGACTCACTGAAACTGATGGTACCATTGAATTGAGCTAATATTGCTTGTATAGAAAATTGCCATGGCTATTTTTTAGGGTTTCAGGAACCATGAATTGGGGCTTTACGCTTGGGGAAAAATTGGCTAACCTAAATGGCACCATTGAAACCAGAAGCTCACGACGAACAGAACCATACCATTGCGCCTTTTTTATAATTGCTCAAATCTTATTCTCTATTTTTTGTTGTCTCAGATTGTGGGGGTTTAAAATCCCCGCTATCTAGTTTTATTTTTCAGGCAAAATAAAGAACAAGTGGAGAAGACGATGCGTGGAGGAGTGTGATTGGTACGTTCAAATCGTTGGCGCGTTTTTATTTGGGTTCCAGAATAATTGCACGTTTCTCTTATATTATTTGTGTCCCATATTAATTACAAAGAGCATCAACAGCGCAGCTGGCAAAGCCTTGGCATGGTAAACGTTGGGACATGGGTTCGATTCCCAGGTCCCCTTTGTATCTTTCATATTTTTTTCTTTAACTTGTTCCTACGCAGCATGTCCTTCAATGATCCACCATGTACTCTCATCCACGGCTTGCCAAGTGGCCATGAGCGCCCATCCAGTGGCCAGGAACCAAGGTTCAGGGAATACCCCAGTCAACGCATATGTATATGGTCTGAAAAGTCAAAAAGGGCCTCAATCTAATGGGCCAAATCACTTCAGTCATACCTCCTACGGGGCCAGAAAACCCTCCCTGTTTGTATATTTATTTTCCTTCTAATTTTCCTCTTTAATTTTAATTCTTTTAATTTGTTTTAAATTCACAAAAATAATTCTTTATAATATAAAAATACAAAAAATCAGAAAGTCAAAAAATAAAAATATATTTTATTATTTAATTCACTAATGTTTTATTTTGTAAATAAATTTAATAATTAACTTAGTTTTAATTTTAGGTTTAATTTTAATGCTTTCTTAATAAACTAAAAAGTTTAGAGATTAGGGTTTTAATATTTTTCTTCTTTTTCTTAATAAATAATTTATTTCCTTATCATCATTATTATTATTCTTAATTATTTTATAAATAACTTGTAATTAAATAATTAGGTTAAAACTAGGTCAAATTTAAACATTTTTTTAACAAATTAAAAATAGTTTAGAATTAGGGTTTTAATTCCATTTAATTTTCTCATTAAATTCCATAAATACAAAAACTCCAAAAAATAAGTTCTTGCTTTTATTTAATTTAATTAATTTACGATTTCGATTTAATTTCTTTAAAAGGGTCCAACGCCCTCGCATTCTCGATTTTATTTCTTTTCGCACATTTACTTTTATTTCTCTTTTTAAATTTCATGTAGTTGCCCCAAAGCCTTGTAATAGATTAATTAGGGTATTTACTTTCCGCATTTTTATTTATTTCAAATCGGGTCTTGGTTTAATTTGGCGATGTAGACCCGCGCCTTTGTAATAGCGTAGGACTTTTAAATTCCGCACCTTTTAACTGTTAATAACCACATGAAAGAATGAATGCCAAAAAAATAAAAACAAAGCGTAGATCACCAATGCATGACAAGATAAATATAACTGAAAATGACACACAATTCACACACCACCCCTAGGGTACGCCTCACTGTTGCCTTGCCCCTCGAAACGTGGTCGTCGAGTAGAGGATGTTTTAGTAAGTCCTCATGTCCATGAACATGGCATGAGGGTAGCTTCTAAGGTGTCTTCCTATTACTCTGGTGACCACACTGTCCCGAACCCTCGAATTGACCCGAACACCTCCAACGATGGTGCTACCTACCTCTCAATGGTGGGATGGCACTACCTTTAAGGACATTTACACAGACTAATTCCTTAGGGTAGGTAGACGACTTGTAGATACTTGCTCTAATCCAAAACAAATCAAAAACTTCTTTTCACAATGACACTTTTTAAAAAGCTTTCAAAACAACTTTTCAAACACTCTTGAGGACTGATACAAGAGTCGAACTGAAATTTTAAACGGAACTTTTTCAAACCCACAGTTGAAAAGCAAACAAAAAATTTGAATACACAAATGAGAAAGTATCTAAGAGCCCATGGATAACCATGGATAGAAAGGGTGCTAACACCTTCCCTTCTATAAATCTACCTCCCGAACCGAGAAACAATCTCAATAAGGAATTTTTCTGTGCTTTTGTCCTTTCCATTTGGAGAAAATAAAAGACGGTGGCGACTCTTGCTTCCGCGACATTTCGCGAACCAGCGTTAAACAGTCAGTTCCAGATCCACCGATCACAGAACTGGCGACTCTGCTGGGGAGACTTTACAAAGTGAGGTTTACCTTAGGATAGTTCATAACTGTGTTTTCAATTGTTTTGACTTGTTTGCTTTAAATTGTGGGTTGCATCGGAGTTACATAGATCCTAACCCGGATCTGGGGATACCCTGTTTAGGTAGCATAAGCTGTGAGGGACCTGTCCGGCGTAGACCGACATGGGTGAAGCAGTGGCTACGTTGGTGTGGCACCTTAGTCTGTACCGATATCCCTTGTGTCGCAACGAGGAGAATATGGGTCTTCTGAGGAGTCATTAAGCACCAACAGACCTTAGAACCTTAAATGACACAACTTGGCCATTAGAACAGTAGCAGTATGCTACGCCCATTGAGGCTAAACTCTCGTGATGGTTCTGGCCGCAAGAAAAGATTGCGATGCTGGAGTTATGACCGATTGAGGGTAGTCAATGATGTTGGGATCCTCTAAGAACCCGGTTACTTTTGATAGGACAGGTATGAACCAACAAACTGAAAGAGGGTAATACCTAGACCTCATGTTGGCCTAAACTTTAAGGGCTTGTCTTGTGTGACTTGTGTGCCTTACCATGTTTGCTTTTGTAAATATTTGTGGTGTGCTTTATCATAACATCATAACATCATGAGCATTGCATGCATCCTGCATAGAGACTGACCATTTCAAAGACAAGAGGGTTTCACCTTTGCTCTGTTTTGTAGGACATCATGATGCCTGCGCGAAGGAATACTATCCGGTTCAACTTTGTTCACCCACCTGAGTTACTTGAAGAATTGGTTAGCAGAATTCCAAACACCACTTCCTTCATCCAGAGGCATGGTTCTCTTCTCAGTTTAGTCACTGCAAAGCGGGATCAACAGTTGATGAGTGTCCTGACCCAGTTCTATGACCCTCTGTACTAGTGCTTCACCTTTCAAGACTTCCAGCTGGTCCCTACCCTGGAAGAGTTCTCTGATTTGCTTGGCATCCCTATCTTGGATCAGACTCCTTACACTGGTTGGGAAAAGACCCTCAGGCTTGAGGAGGTTGCTGCAGCTCTTCCCTTGACACATCAAGAAGTAATGGACAACTGGGTGACTAGAAGCGGAGTTAAGGGTTTCTTGGCCAAGTTTCTGATTGGTAAAGCTAACAGTTTCTGGAACGACTTGGACTTTAGGGCATATGAAGACATCTTGGCTCTCTTAATCTATGGGCTAGTCTTGTTTCCTAATCCTGACAACTTCATCAATGTCACTGCCATAAGGATCTTCATGTCTCAGAATCCTGTGCCCACTCTCTTGGGTGACATCCTACAACAACTTTATGCTCGTACTGCCCGAAGACGAGGAACTCTATGGTGTTGTATCCCTTTGTTGGTAAGGTGGTTTATTTCGCACCTCCCTAAGTTCGTGCTGAAGAACCAAGAAGGAAGAGGTTGGGCTCATAGGTTAATGTCCCTCACTGATAAGGACATCATTTGGACTTTCAAAGGTTTGGATGAGGTAGCTGTTATTGATCGTTGCGGAGAATACCCTAATGTTCCTTTGATTGGTACTCAAGGAGGAATCTCTTACAATCCATGTCTAGCGCTCCGTCAGTTTGGAAGAGCCAGAAGAGCAGGGCCTCATGAGATGTTGGTGCCTCACATCAGTTTTGAGTTTCAGGTGGATAGTGACGAGCTGTGTCGTAGGTTCATCAAGGCTTGGGACAGAGTTCATAAAGCTAATCCACAAGAGTTAGGGCCAAAGACTTCTCTACCTATGGAAGCCTACTACAAATGGGTTCGCATCCGTGCTCAAAAGTTAGGTATGCCATACGAAGCTGTCAGACCTGTCATTCTTGAGTATCCTGACAAAGATGGGGCTCCTCCAACTATCCTCCCTCCTCAGATACCTACTGATTATGAGACATTAAAGAGGTCTTGGTCGCAACTGCGAGAAGAACGGGATTCGTATCGGGAAAAATTCAATGAGCAGGAATTGAAGATCCAGAAGCTGACAAAGCAGTTGGAGAATGAGCGAGCTCTGAATGACTACATCCGTACTGAGAAGAGGAGACCCTGGGATCAATAAGGAGCTCTGGATGTTCTTTTACAGTTTTATTTCCCTTTTCAGTATTTCCCTTTTATGTAACACCTAAGGGCAACCTGTTGAACAATTTAAGTTTCAAAGTTGAATCTAATGAAGTGTGTTCCTTTTTGTTTACAAAGTTGATTCCCGATTGTCTTTGAAAACATAAATCATACGCATTCCATTCATCATGTGCATAGCAGGCACTCTCTTTTTTCAGGTTGCTTACTGTTCTTCGCTGTTTATTTTAGCATCATGAACCCTGACTCATCATCAACCGAGATGTCTATCAAGGCCCTTCAGGCGCAGAACGCGCAATTTCAGGAGCTGATCATGGGTTTGGCTCAAGGCCAAGAAGAGCTGAAGGCTTTACTCCTGAAGAAGGGGAAAAGAAGAAGAGAATTGTTCTTCTCAACTTGGTCCGGAGGTTTGGTAACACTCTGCAGAATGAAGAAGCTGGTTCTTCTGTAGGCAAAGGAAGTCCCCAGGGGGGAAAGACTTCAAGTCCAGTAGTCTCTGACAACGAGACTGACTTTAATGAGGAACAATATCCTCCTACTGGAGACCGGTACAAGCAGTTGGAAGACAGACTGAATGCAATGGAGATCCAACAAGTGCCTGGGCTGGATTTCGGAGACTTGGGCTTATCTACTGGTGTGATCATTCCTCACAAGTTTAAGGCACCATCTTTCACCAAGTATGACGGGGCGTCTTGTCCCAAGCTACACCTCAGATCTTATGTGCGGAAGATTCAACCGTACACAGTGGACAAGAATTTGTGGATCCACTTCTTCCAGGAGAGTCTTTCAGGGACTCATCTCGAATGGTTCTATCAGCTGGATGGGACCAAAGTTCGTAACTGGGAGGAGTTGGCTACTGCTTTTTACAAGCAGTATCAATATAATGCCGACCTTGCTCCTACACGTACCCAACTCCAGGGTATGTCCCTAGGATCAAGCAAAGGTTTTAAGGAGTATGCACAGAAGTGGAGGGATCTGGCTGGCAGGGTGCAGCCTCCGTTAACAGACCCTGAGCTGGTGGATATGTTCTTGGGGACCCTCTCCGGGCCGTTTTTCAATCATCTTATCGGTAATTCGTCTGCAGGGTTTACTGATCTTATTCTGACTGGAGAGAGGATAGAGGCTGGAATGAAGTCCGGTAAAATCCAGAAGGGTGCATCGTCAAGTTCTAAGAAGAAGCCCTTTAAGAAGGAGGCCAGTGCTGTATATGGGCCTAGAAGACATGATAAACCTGAGCGTCGCCAATCTGTCAACGCGGTAATGATTGCTAAACCTGCTGTCGCTCCTCGGCAAACCAATCCACAAAGGGCTGAAAGACCCAGAAGAGAGTTTACCCGTCTAAGTATGACCTTATCGCAAATCTTGCCGCAGTTGCTATCCACCAACTTGGTGACTGTCAGTGATGCCCCAAAGGTTGTAAACACTGCCTCTCCCAAGTACAATCCAAATGCCCGCTGTGCTTATCACTCCGATAGCCCGGGGCATTCCACTGATGATTGTTGGGCCTTAAGGAATAAGGTGCAAGACCTTATTGATGCGAAAGAGATACAATTTGAGGCGCCTGAGAGGCCAAATGTGGTGACTGCTCCTCTGCCCCAGCATGGAGTGAATGCCGTTGATGAAGATGTGTATGCCGTTTCTGTGAATGATGTAGCTACTCCTCTGATGACTGTTAAGAGGAACCTATTGCTGGCCGGTTTATTTCCGGGTTGTAGCGAAGGTTGCCTTTTCTGTGCTGTCTCCCTTTCTGGTTGTCCTTTGCTGAAGTTGGGCATCCAAAGCCTGATGGACAGCAAGGAGATTCTGTTCAAGAAGACCGCCGTTCCGTTTGTTCCTGTGGAAGAAGTATCTGTTGTTACAATCTTCAGTAATCCAATCAAGGCTCCCCCGAGGAAGCCAGTTAAAATCATGACTGTCGCACCCATTGTGATTACTGTTCCGGGGCCTCTCCCCTACGAATCTGATAAGGCTGTGCCATGGCACTATGGGGCAGATGTATATGTACATGGTATAAAGCAAGAGTTCAACACTGGCACCAGCATCAGCAATATCACTGGTCCAGCCAAAGTTACCCGCAGCGGCAGGCTCTTCTCGCCTGACATTGCGCCACCTACTATTCGAAGACCTCCCACTATAACACCTGCAAGTGCACCTGTTCCCATTTCTGATCAAGTTTCTTCCCCTGTTTCCGAGTCATCTAATGCTCGGGGCAAAGGGATTGAAGATGAGCCTGCCCGGATGGAGGCACCAAAATCTGTGAATGCTGAGGCCTCCCAACAAGAGATGGAGGAAATTCTGAAGATAATCAAGAAGAGCGATTTTAATGTTGTTGAACAGCTGGGGCATACCCCCTCCAAGATCTCTATGCTCTCCTTGCTGCTGTGCTCAGAGGCCCATGCTAAGGCCTTGATTTCATTTCTAAAGACGGCCCATGTGCCACAGGAGACATCTGCAGTCCAGTTTACTGATTGCGTAGCCAATTTGACAGCCGACAATGGTTTGGGTTTCTCGGATGCTGACCTTACTGCTAAGGGAAAGGACCACAATGATGCCCTACATGTCTCTATTGAATGCAGGGGCACTACTCTTGCACACGTGTTGGTGGACACTGGTTCTTCCCTGAATGTGCTACCCAAAAAGGCCTTAGACCGGTTGGATTGTGAGGGCCTGGAGCTGAAACCTAGCAACATCATTGTCAGAGCCTTTGACGGTTCTAAGAGGATGGTCCATGGAGAAGTAGACATTCCTATTCGTGTGGGTTCTCAAGTATTCGACTCAACTTTCTATGTGATGGATATCCGTCCATCTTATTCCTGTTTACTGGGTCGACCTTGGATTCACAAAGCTGGGGCAGTGACCTCTACCTTACACCAGAAACTCAAGTACCCCGTCAGAGGGAAGGTTGTCACTGTGCAGGGAGAGGAAGAGTATATGGTGAGCCATTTGAATTCCTTCCGGTATATTGAGATGGACGGGGAGTTTATTGAAACCCCCTTTCAGCATTTTGAAGAGGTACCTCCAACTTTGGCAGCAGCAGAAATAGTGGTTGAAGAGGATGTTCCTTTGAAGATGGCTTCCTTGAAGGATGCCCGGGCTGTAATCAAGAAAGGTGAATGTGCTAACTGGGGCAGGCTCCCTGATTTTACACCAAAAACTGACAAGTTTGGACTGGGTTTTACTGCAGAGGCTCAAAAGGCTGTGCGCAAAGGTAGAACCAGAAGACCTCCTGTGCTCATCACCAATCCAGGAGTGAATGCCATTGGTGATGAAGAGGAAGTGGAAGAGTCAGAGTTTGATAGCTGGATTTACCCGACGACTGATGGTGGATTGACCAATTGGACGGCTAAAGATCATACTCCTGTTACTTTTGTTACGCAGTAATAAATTCTTTTGTTTTGTTATTTGTAATAAACAATGAATTAAAACTCTATGGCCCGGTGTCTTACCCGGGGAACCGTGGCTTCATTTGTGAGGGTATATTAATTGTCATTTCATATATCATGAATAAAGACCTTGGACGTTTTCTCACATTTCAAATCTTATTCTCCTTTTCTTTCTTTCCTTTCTTTATATATTGCAAAACAGCTGTATTTACACACACTCACTCATACAGGTTTCAATCCACTCTGGATCTCACTGGTAACGACTCTGCTACTGCCAGTTATGACTTCGAAAATCCGATCAACTTAGCCGAAGACGAAGGTGAAGATGATTGAGAAGTGCCTGGCGAACTTGCAAGACTGTTACTCCAGGAAGAGAGGGCAATTCAACCACATGAAGAGCCGGTGGAAACAATAAATCTGGGTACCGAGACGAACAGAAAGGAAGTTAAGATTGGTGCCAACCTAGAGCCCAGCGTGAAGCAACGGTTGACTCAGATGCTACATGATTATGTTGAGATCTTTTCCTGTTCTTATGAAGATATGCCCGGGTTGGATACTGACATTGTGGTCCATCATTTGCCTACCAAGGAAGACTGCCCTCCGGTTAAGCAAAAGGTCCGCCGGATGCGTCCAGAAATGTCTGAGAAGATCAAAGCTGAGGTTATGAAACAGTTTGATGCCGGGTTTCTTGCAGTAACTTCTTACCCTCAGTGGGTTGCCAATGTGGTGCCAGTACCAAAGAAAGATGGAAAGGTCAGAATGTGTGTCGATTACAGGGATCTGAATAGGGCCAGCCCCAAGGATGACATCCCCCTACCTCACATTGATGTCCTTGTTGACAATACTGCTCAGCATAAGGTGTTTTCTTTCATGGATGGCTTTTCAGGTTATAATCAGATCAAGATGGCTCCTGAAGACATGGAGAAGACTACCTTTGTTACTCAGTGGGGCACCTTCTGCTACAAGGTCATGCCTTTTGGACTGAAAAATGTTGGGGCAACCTACCAACGTGCCATGGTTGCTTTATTTCATGACATGATCCATCATGAGATTGAAGTGTATGTAGACGACATGATTGCAAGGTCCCAAACTGAGGAAGAACACCTTAATCATCTGCAGAAATTGTTTGACCGTCTGAAGTTGTACAAGCTGAGGTTGAACCCGAACAAGTGCACCTTCGGGGTAAGATCTGGAAAGTTTCTAGGCTTCGTTGTAAGTGATAAGGGTATTCAAGTGGACCCTGCCAAGGTTAAAGCTATTCAAGAGATGCCAGTTCCTAAGACAGAGAAAGAAGTCAGAGGCTTTTTAGGATGCCTGAACTACATTGCTCGATTCATCTCACACCTAACTGCTACTTGTGAACCAATCTTCAAACTGCTGAAGAAAGATCAGGTAGTACGTTGGAATGATGAATGTCAGGCTGCTTTTGACAGAATCAAAGAGTATCTCCAAGAACCACCCATCCTTATGCCACCGGTTGAGGGGAGACCTCTGATACTATACCTGACAGTACTTGACAACTCAATGGGGTGTGTGCTGGGGCAGCATGACGAGTCTGGCCGAAAAGAGCACACCATTTATTACCTTAGCAAAAAGTTTATCGACTGTGAGACCCGATACTCACTGCTCGAGAAAACTTGTTGCGCTTTGGTATGGGCTGCTCGCCGGCTGAGACAGTATATGCTGACTCACACTACTTTGTTGATCTCAAAGATGGATCCTATAAAGTACATATTTGAAAAGCCTGCTCTGTCTGGGAGAATAGTAAGATGGCAAATGATCTTGACAGAATACGACATCCAGTACACGACCCAGAAAGCTATCAAAGGAAGTGTATTGGCAGACCACTTGGCACATCAGGCAGTAGACGATTATCAGTCAATGAACTTTGAGTTTCCTGACGAGAGCATCATGATAGTGACTGATTGTGAAGTACCTGGACCGGATGAAGGACCTGAGGAAGGATCCCGATGGTCTATGCACTTTGACGGAGCCTCCAATGCTTTGGGTAACGGTATCGGCGCTGTGATAATATCCCCCCAAGGCACTCATACTCCACTCACTGCCCGGCTATGTTTCAACTGCACCAACAACATGGCAGAGTATGAGGCATGCATCATGGGTCTCCAAGCTGCGATCGACTTAAGGATCAAGTTTCTGAGTGTCTTCGGAGATTCTGCTCTCGTGATCAACCAGATCAAAGGGGTGTGGGATACGAAACATCCGAATCTTATTCCTTACAGAAAATGTGTGTTGACCTTGATCCATCACTTCACAGAGATAACCTTTGAACATTTCCCAAGAGAGGAGAATCAGTTAGCGGACGCGTTAGCTACGATGTCTTCCATGTTCAAAGTCAAATGGGACAATGAGGCTCCCCGGATCATCATCTGGAAACTGGACGAACCGGCATACTGTTGTGATCTTGAGACTGAATTGGTGACTGAAAAGCCTTGGTACCATGAGGTGAAGAGATACTTGGAAGCTCAGGAATACCCTGAAGGTGCATCTGTCAACGATAAGAAGTTTCTGAGAAGATTCGCAGCCAAGTTCTTCCTTAGCAATGGCATCCTGTACAAGCGAAACCATGATTCGACCTTACTGCGTTGTGTGGATAAGATTGAAGCAGAAAGGATCATGGAAGAGCTACATGAAGGGATATTTGGGACACATTCCAGTGGACACACTATGGCAAAGAAAATCCTTCGGGCAGGGTATTTCTGGTCCACAATGGAAGCCGACTGCTACCAACATTCTCGGACATGTCACAAATGCCAGATTTATGCAGACAAGGTGCATGTTCCTCCAGTTCCTCTGAATGTCTTGACGGAACCTTGGCCTTTTGCAATGTGGGGCGTAGATATGATTGGTGAAATTAAACCTACGACATCCAATGGGCATCGCTTCATTCTGGTGGTGATTGATTACCTCACAAAGTGGGTTGAAGCAGCTTCCTACGCCACAGTAACCAAGAACGTTGTGGCACGATTCATTCGGCATAATCTGATCTGTCGATACGGCGTCCCAGAAAGGATCATTACAGACAACGGTACCAATCTCAATAATAAGATGATCACTGAGCTCTGCGAGTAGTTTAAGATACAGCACCACAACTCTTCGCCTTACCGACCGAAGATGAATAGGGTTGTAGAAGCAGCAAATAAGAACATTAAGAAAATCGTGCAGAAGATGACATTGACTTATAAAGATTGGCACGAGATGTTACCATTTGCTCTACACGGGTATCGTACCTCAACAAGGACATCAACCGGGGCAACTCCTTTCTCCTTGGTCTACAGTATGGAGGCAGTCTTACCGATCGAAGTACAGATACCCTCCCTCCGGATAATGAAGGATGCAGACCTGAGTGAAGATGATTGGATCCAGACACGACTTGATCAGCTAAATCTGATTGATGAGAAAAGACTTGCTGCTATTTGTCATGGTCAGACGTATCAAAAGCGGATGATCAGGGCGTTTAACAAAAAGGTCAGACCACAAGAATATCAAGTTGGGGATCTGGTAATCAAACGTATCATCCTTCCTCAGAGTGATCCAAGGGGCAAATGGACCCCTACGTACGAAGGGCCATTTGTGGTTAAACATGTGTTCTCAGGAGGAGCCATGATTCTAACCAACATGGATGGTGACGACCTTCCTCACCCCGCCAATGCAGACATAGTTAAAAGATACTACGCATAAAAAAAGACCCGCTAGGTTGACATACCTAGGCAAAAATTAGGGCTTCCCGGCGAACCAAAAGGGTTCGGGCAAAATGAAGGGATGAAATGAAAAAATCTGTACACCCGGCAAGTCGAAAACCTGAAAAGGCGGCTTGGGCAAAAATGGGTATCCCGGTGGACTGAAAACCCGAAAGGGCGGTCCAGGAAAAAGTTAGGGATAAAGCGTAATACTATGTCTCATTGGATCACTTTGCATCCAGAATCCGGTATCAACATCAAGTTCAGACGGCATTGATCAATCAGCTTCATCTTCAACTAGGTCATCAAGTGATGAGACGCTCGAAGATATAAAGGCGATAGCAGAGATGGAACCTAGTGGGATTATTCTTTTCACACAGCTGTTTTATATTCCTTTGTACAAATTTGTATTAAACTCTTTTGTTTGGCGGCGTTCTCTTACTAGGACGTCAGCCTCTTGTATATAAACGCCTATTTACAGGCAAATTCAAAAATCAATATAAATACACTTTTCAGACAAATTGCCTTTTGTTTGTTCCTTTTTCTGTTTTGTTTTGCGAAGAACGTCCAAGGTTCAATTTGTGATATATGCATTTGACAATAACTGCTAACTCATAAATATTTGCATACGAAACAAAGGATTAATTACAGGTAACATTAGAAACAGCGGCAATAATGAGTGGTCTAAGCGATCTAATTGTTCCGTCCACCAAGTCACCAAGGTAAGTTCGGATGAAGAACGTAACCAATATACCTTAATTCCCCAGAGAGTGATCCAGCAAGTCAATGCACTCTCCCCAAGCTATACAATCAGCCTTAAGGAAGTTGGGTATCCTCCAGCAGATCTCAACATTCCCCAGCACAATATACAAACATTCTTAACAAGTGTCCCCGACAATCTTGATCTAAGATTGTTCCCCGGTGGTATGCCAGACATTCAGTGGAGCCACTTCCCCAATATAGTTCAAAATTTCTCCAGGAGAGTCCAATCCAGTTTCCCCAGGAAAGTTGGAATCCATCTCCCAGCAAGAAGCTTATCCCCAGTAGATTCTGGAAGCTTATCCCCGCAGAGCCCGAACGCGTCTCCCGGCTTTATCCAAAGGTTATTCCCCTACCAGGGTATAACTGGGTTATCCTCAGCCAAAAGCCACGGAAAGATCATCCCTGACAAAGTCTTCCTATCCCCAGCGAAGTCTATTAACACTTCCAACATAACAACGGTATCCCCATCGAAGTTACCATCAACATCCCAGCGAAGTTACCATCAACATCCCAGCAAAGTATCTCTCTCCCTACAGAGTATTGCTCCCCAGCAAGATCGCTAGAGTAATTTTCTCCCCGCAGAGTGTTCTATTCGCCAAGTTTATCCCCCAACGGAGTTATCTTCTCCTACTGGTATTCTTGCAACCATCATCCCCAGCGGAAACAACAAAGCACTACTCTCCAACATCAGCCCAGGATTTAACTTCCCGGCACCCGTCAAGGATTTGTTTTCCTAAGACGAAAACATACATTCATAAACATCGCATTTCCATACATTATAGCATGCATATACGCATCATATCTTACAAATCTCATTTATGTTGAGAACATCATTGCTTGATCCATATCATGCATTGCATATGACTGACCTTTACCTTTCAGGAAAGATCCAGTTAAGTTCTCAGCTATATTTCAAGACTTTAGCCTGGTTCAGTTAAATCGACCCTAAGATTTTCCTGATTCTTATCCAGTCAAAGGCCTTCTCTGATTCAGTCAGATCGACCCTAAGATCTCCCTGATTCTTATCCAGTTGAAGATGTTCCAAGACCTTGTCCGGTTCAGTTAAATCGACCCTAAGATTTTCCTGATTCTTATCCAGTCAAAGGCCTTCTCTGGTTCAGTCAGATCGACCCTAAGATCTCCCTGATTCTTATCCAGTTGAAGATATTCCAAGACCTTGTCCGGTTCAGTTAAGTCGACCCTAAGATTTTTCTGATTCTTATCCAGTCAAAGGCCTTCTCTGGTTCAGTCAGATCGACCCTAAGATCTCCCTGATTCTTATCCAGTTAAAGATATTCCAAGACCTTGCCCGGTTCAGTTAAATCGACCCTAAGATTTTCCTGATTCTTATCCAGTCAAAGGCCTTCTCTGGTTCAGTCAGATCAACCCTAAGATCTACCTGATTCTTATCCTAGTAGAAGACATCCAAGGTTCTCTCAGCGTTCCTGTTGAGGTAGTAATCGCCCCAAGATTCTCTCAGCGTTCCTGTTGAAGTAATGATCTCCCCAAGGTTCTCTCAGCATTCATGTTGAGGTAGTAATCGCCCCAAGATTCTCTCAGCGTTCCTGTTGAGGTAGTAATCGTCCAAGGTTCTCTCGCCGTCCTGTTGAGATAGTAACCACCCCTGGTTCATTCATTACCTTTTGAAGCTCCAGATTCAACTCCTGTAACCAGTCAGGGCGCATCTATACAAAGAGTTTGAAGACCAGCTCCTGTAACAGGCCAGGTAATCATTTTCTTTTTCAGGTACGCAAGTTTTCGCTAAGGAATCTCTTACGCGATTGACACCCAGATGGAATCTATAAGCCCATCCACCTTCCATCATCTCTTAGCATGGCATCTATAAGCCCATCATCCTATCCATCAATCTCCAAATGGCATCCATAAGCCCATTCCCACCATCACACTGCTAACATGTGAGCACAAATTTCTGGGCACTCTAGTGTTCAATCATCTTCCACCTTCGGATTACGAAAGGCACGTCAGCCAATCTACATCCTCAGGTCTAAGAAGATTGAACAGGGGCAACTGTTGTACCCCAAAATTTTCCCTCCCATATTCTCCAAGATTTGCTAAGAGCATGCTTCAAAATCTCCCAAGGGTTGCACAGTTCAATGACCTCCTAACAGTCAAAAACTAGGGTTTTGGTTATGTCAAAGAAGTTGAAGTTTCCAAGGGTCCAAACAAGTCCCAAATGCCTATAAACATTGTCAAGCATCCTTATGTCAAGTTTCAAGACTTACAGCACAAGATTGCACAGTCAAAATCCCTAATTGCTCAACAGTCAACTGTAGGGGCAAAATGGTCATTTGACAGTCAAAAGTCCAAATTTTTGGTCAAAATATTATTTTGAAGCCACAAACATCATTTGATCAATGCCTGATCATGATTCTCAAGGCATGGTTCAAAAAGTCTCAAGATGCAAAAGTTTCCATATTTGGACAGTTGAAAAAAGTCAACTATAACTTGACCAAGGCATAACTTCCACATGGTTTATCAGAAAAATTCCATCCAAAGCTCATTTTGAAGAGAAAGACATTTCCTACAACTCCTCTTCACACTTCAAGTCCAAGAAATTCTCTCACAAAAAGTTATCAATCTCAACATTATAGGTCATTCTCAAAAGTCAACAAAAAGGCACTTTAAGTCAAAGACCATAACTTGATATTGGTAAGTCAAAATGACATGGGACCAAAGGCATTGGTTAAAGGACTCCAAGACCTTTCCAAAATGTCCAAGAACATGATCAAAGCTTAAAAATTGATCAAGATATGCCTTGTGGAAGTTGGGAAATTTTTGGGAATTTTGAAAAGTCAACTTTGCTTCAAATGCCTCAAAATTGCTAATGGGCCTCATTTTCTTCCAAGAATCATCACCCAAAAGCTATGCACGACCCATTGACCCAAAGGGGAGTTATTTTCCTATTTTTAATTAATTAATTGAATATTTAATCTATTTAATTCATTTAATTATGATTAATTATTAGAAAAATACTCATCCATGCTTTTCAAATCTTTTTGTGCATAGAATACATTCAAGATTTCGTGCACTATTCAATAAGGAAAGAATCAAGGTGATTGGTAATGATTGGCATGTTCTTCACATGAAAAAGACTGAAAAAGGATACCATGAAAATCAAATCTCAAAAGCATTGATTACAAAGGTTTTGGACTTGTTTTGCAAACCTAAAACATTCCTCATAAAAGCCAGAACACAACCCTAGTCACAAAAACCTGGAAGCTGCGCCTCAAATAAAAGCATAACTTTGCATTTTTCACCAAATTTTTCAAATCTGATTCCATAGCTAGAGCACTTTTCCAAGCCAAAGAACGATTCCATTACCTTCCTGACGCATCAAGGAAGCTTTCTGAATCAAAACCATAGCCTCTAACCTCAAGAAACGGTAGCACGAAATCGCCCTGTCCATAAACATTTGCATATTCGTATTTTGATTTGCAGGCATTTTTCATACATTCTAATGATTGTTTTACACTAATATGGACTCACTGAAACTGATGGTACCATTGAATTGAGCTAATATTGCTTGTATAGAAAATTGCCATGGCTATTTTTTAGGGTTTCAGGAACCATGAACTGGGGCTTTACGCTTGGGGAAAAATTGGCTAACCTAAATGGCACCATTGAAACCAGAAGCTCACGACGAACAGAACCATACCATTGCGCCTTTTTTTATAATTGCTCAAATCCTATTCGCTATTTTTTGTTGTCTCAGATTGGGGGGGTTTAAAACCCCCGCTATCTAGTTTTATTTTTCAGGCAAAATAAAGAACAAGTGGAGAAGACGATGCGTGGAGGAGTGTGATTGGTACGTTCAAATCGTTGGCGCGTTTTTATTTGGGTTCCAGAATAATTGCACGTTTCTCTTATATTATTTGTGTCCCATATTAATTACAAAGAGCATCAACAGCGCAACTGGCAAAGCCTTGGCACGGTAAACGTTGGGACCTGGGTTCGATTCCCAGGTCCCCTTTGTATCTTTCATATTTTTTTCTTTAACTTGTTCCTACGCAACATGTCCTTCAATGATCCACCATGTACTCTCATCCACGGCTTGCCAAGTGGCCATGAGCGCCCATCCAGTGGCCAGGAACCAAGGTTCAGGGAATACCCCAGTCAACGCATATGCATATGGTATGAAAAGTCAAAAAGGGCCTCAATCTAATGGGCCAAATCACTTCAGTCATACCTCCTACTGGGCCAGAAAACCCCCCCTGTTTGTATATTTATTTTCCTTCTAATTTTCCTCTTTAATTTTAATTCTTTTAATTCGTTTTAAATTCACAAAAATAATTCTTTATAATATAAAAATACAAAAAATCAGAAAGTCAAAAAATAAAAATATATTTTATTATTTAATTCACTAATGTTTTATTTTGTAAATAAATTTAATAATTAACTTAGTTTTAATTTTAGGTTTAATTTTAATGCTTTCTTAATAAACTAAAAAGTTTAGAGATTAGGGTTTTAATATTTTTCTTCTTTTTCTTAATAAATAATTTATTTCCTTATCATCATTATTATTATTCTTAATTATTTTATAAATAACTTGTAATTAAATAATTAGGTTAAAACTAGGTCAAATTTAAACATTTTTTTTAACAAATTAAAAATAGTTTAGAATTAGGGTTTTAATTCCATTTTATTTTCTCATTAAATTCCATAAATACAAAAACTCCAAAAAATAAGTTCTTGCTTTTATTTAATTTAATTAATTTACGATTTCGATTTAATTTCTTTAAAAGGGTCCAACGCCCTCGCATTCTCGATTTTATTTCTTTTCGCACATTTACTTTTATTTATCTTTTTAAATTTCATGTACTTGCCCCAAAGCCTTGTAATAGATTAATTAGGGTATTTACTTTCCGCATTTTTATTTATTTCAAATCGGGTCTTGGTTTAATTTGGCGATGTAGACCCGCGCCTTTGTAATAGCGTAGGACTTTTAAATTCCGCACCTTTTAACTGTTAATAACCACATGAAAGAATGAATGCCAAAAAAATAAAAACAAAGCTTAGATCACCAATGCATGACAAGATAATATAACTGAAAATGACACACAATTCACACACCACCCCTAGGGTACGCCTCACTGTTGCCTTGCCCCTCGAAACGTGGTCGTCGAGTAGAGGATGTTTTAGTAAGTCCTCATGTCCATGAACATGGCATGAGGGTAGCTTCTAAGGTGTCTTCCTATTGCTCTGGTGACCACACTGCCCCGAACCCTCGAATTGACCCGAACACCTCCAACGATGGTGCTACCGACCTCTCAATGGTGGGATGGCACTACCTTTAAGGACATTTACACAGACTAATTCCTTAGGGTAGGTAGACGACTCGTAGATACTTGCTCTAATCCAAAACAAATCAAAAACTTCTTTTCACAATGACACTTTTCAAAAAGCTTTCAAAACAACTTTTCAAACACTCTTGAGGACTGATACAAGAGTCGAACTGAAATTTTAAACGGAACTTTTTCAAACCCACAGTTGAAAAGCAAACAAACAATTTGAAAACACAAATGAGCAAGTATCTAAGAGCCCATGGATAACCATAGATAGAAAGGGTGCTAACACCTTCCCTTTCTATAAATCTACCTCCCGAACCGAGAAACAATCTCAATAAGGAATTTTTCTGTGCTTTTTTCCTTTCCATTTGGAGAAAATAAAAGACGGTGGCGACTCTTGCTTCCGCGACATTTCGCGAACCAGCGTTAAACAGTCAGTTCCAGATCCACCGATCACAGTTATGATGTCATGATGTCATGGTAAAGGAACACCACAAGTATCCACAAAAGGCAAACATGGTAAAGGCACACAAGTCACAAAAAGAGCCCTTAGATTTCAGGCTGGCATGGAGCTTAGGTACTACCTTCTTTCAGTTCAGTTGGTTAAGACCTGTCCTAAAAAATAGTAACCGGGTTCTAGAGGATCTCAATATCACTGACTACCCTCAATCGGTCATAATTCCAGTTTAGCAACCTTTTCTTGCATCCAGAATCATCGCGAGAGTTTAGTCTCAATGAGTGTAGCATACTGCTACTGTTCTATGGCCAAGTTGGTCAATTTAAGGTTCTAAGGTCAGTTGGTGCTTAATGACTCCTTAGAAGACCCATATTCTCCTTGTTCCCACACAAGGGATATCGGTACATACCAAGGTGCCACACCAACGTAGCTACTGCTTCATCTGTATCGGTCTACGCCGTACAGATCCCTCACAGTTTAATGCTACTTACCTAAAGGGTATCCCCAGATCCGGGTTAAGATCTATAGAACTCTGATAAAAGCCCACAAAATTAAAGCATACAAAGCATACAATTGAAAACACAATGATCTAATCCTAAGGTACACCTCACTTATAATATGTTGCCAGTTCTGTGATCGGTGGGAATAGAACTGACTGTTTTTGGAATGCTGGTTCGCATTTTACGTTTGTTTTTGCAAAATGTCGCGGTAAGCAAGAGTCGCCACCGTCTTTTATTTTATCCAACAAGGAAAGGACAAAAGCACAGAAAAGTTCCTTTTTGAGATATTTCTCGAGTTCGGGAGGTAGATTATAGAAAGGGAAGGTGTTAGCACCCTTTCTATCTGTGGTTATCCACGGGCTCTTAGGTACTTGCTCATTGTGTTTTCAAAAGTTTGCTTTTCTTTGTGTTTGTGGGTTTGAAAGAAGATTTTGTTTGAAAGAAGTGTGAGTGCGAAAAGTTTTGTTTTGTTTTTAAAAGGAGCAAGTACTTAAGAACCATCTACCTACTCAAAAAGGAATTAAATTATGCTAATGTCCTTTAGACAATGCTATCCCACTATTGATGAGTAGGTAGCATCGTCGTTGGAGTTTTCGGGTCAATTCGATTAAGGGACGTGTGGTCACTAAAGCAATGTTAGGACGCCTTAGCGGTAACCCTAATGTCTTAGATCATTTTATCCGAGGCAACCGTTTCGAGGCAACTTTGATCTTTGGACAAGAGGGCGACCTCTAAAACTTCCTATACTCAATGACTACGTTTGAGGCAACCAGGTGAGGTGTACCCTAGGAGTGGCATGTGCGAGTGTGTTATTTCGGTTATATCATCTGTACATGTCATGGTGAGCTACTGTTGATTTTAAATTAAAATTGATCTTGTCATGCATTTCCTATTATTCAAACATCTAACAGTTAATGGTTGCGGAAATTAAATCGCGGAAAATAAATCTAAGCTATTACAAGGCGTCGGGTATTTACATCGCCAAAGACAAACCCTTTTAAAATTAAATTGCGAAAAGTAAATAAAAGCGATAAATAAATAAATAAAATCCTAAGTTAAAAACTATTACATTCCCGGAGCAGTTACAATATTGAAATATGGATCAAAAATAATTCGCGTGCGAGAAAATTAAATTGGAGTGCCTTAGGGTTTTGACCCTTTTTATTAAATAAAGCATATTTTTTTTGTTATTTTTTGAATTAAAAATTAGTCTAAGTTAATAATTGAATTAATTAATTAAATGAAAAGATTTTTGGTTTTTTATTATTTAAGGAAATAAAATAAAAATGGTTAAAAATATTAAAAAAACCTAATTCTAAATTAATTTTAATTTATTGCAAAAAAAACATTAATGTTAAACCTATTTAAACTAAATAAATTAATTAATTGTTATTTACAAAAAAATAAATAATAAAATTAATGGAATTAATAAAAATATTATTTTTGTTGTTTCTGATTTTTTGTTATTGAGAAAATAAATAATTTGTTAGTGAAATAAATAATAATTAACTAAATAATTAAATAAAAGAAATATAGAGAGAAAAAGAAATAAACCAAAATGGGGGGTGTGGGCTTAATTTGATGGTGGAATCAGCAATATCCAGGCCCAAATTCAATCAGCCTGCTTTGACTTTCCCATTCCAATACGCGCTGGTTGACTTTAGTCCATGGTGGATCTGCAACTCTAGCCTTTGGATCTTGGTCTGAAGCCACTTGGCATTTGATGGGATGAGAAACATGATGGTCCACGCTTTGGGCGCTGCACATGAGTACCTGAAGAAAAATCAAATAAAGTGTTTTGGGGGACCTGGGATTCGAACCCAGGTCCCAAGGGATTTTCCAATAGCACGCTCACCAATCCAACCAGCTTGTTCAATTGTTATTGGAATAGAAAACAAATATTATATTCAAAACAATTAATTATGCCCTGCAAAATAAAAAAACGCACTAATGATTCAAAAAAACCAATGTATGCAAGCCACGTTATCATCTTCCTCAAATACCCTGGTTATTTACCTGCGGATTTTCATCCGCAGGAAGATTCGTAGGGCATCTCAAAAACCTTCTCCAGGCCATGTAAACGAAACCTAAGAGTACCAATGCACTCGTCTCTTCCTCCTGGTCATCCCTGTAACCATTATTTGACCCAATTTTCCATGTAATTCAAACGCCTAAAAACAACACAATAAAACCCTAGGTTCGGGTATATGATTATAGGCCATGAAAACGAAATTAAATGATGCAGACTTGTTAGAAATTTGATAAGGATCAAGATTATGTCAATAGTTTATCAAAAGGATGCAAGAATGAATGATTTCAATTTCATGTTCAGAGCCGTTTTCAAGAACACTTACAACGCTTTTCAGATAACTTCAGGCCTTGGCTTTGGTTACTATAGCTTCAGGAGATTGCAAGCAAGAACACCACGTTGTGATTTTGGATTGAATTGGCCTCCAATGTTGATTTCGATCTTCACTTTTTCAAGCTTTTTCTCAAACTTCTTCTGGTCGTTTCAGCAGTGCTTTGTGCGTGTCCCTGCTTTGTGTGGCTTGTGTGAGTGTTATAGAATGAATTATGTTTGATCTTTTGGTTTGAAATCAAGTGCATTGAAGATTCATGATTTGATTTTGATCACCATTATCAAACTTCCCAAAATAGGCCAAATCTGATTTTTTATGCTTGAATGAGCCTTGATACGAATTGAATTGATGAATCATGCCAATTGAAAGTTGTATCAATCACAAAGATATGATTTCATCTATTTTTAAATTTTATTTGATTTAATATTGATTAAAAATGAATTAAATTAATAAAAATTAAATAAAATAGAAAAATAAATGAATGGCCATGAAATCAAATATGGGACACGTGTATGGCATGACAAGACCATATCAAGTGGAAAAAAGTGGGCCCTTTTGTAAAAAATTGGAGTTTTGAGGATAGTTGACTTTTGGCAAATTTGGAAAATTTCCCAACTTCAACAATGCATAACTTCCTCAATTTTAAACTTTTGGAGGTGTTATTGGACTTCTTAGAAACATTGAGATGTCCTCTAACCAACCCTTTTTTTCTCATCTCATTTTGATGTTCCATGCTCAAGTTATAAGCTTTGGCAAAAAAGGTGTTTTTGTTGACTTTCAAAACTGACCTATAATGTCCAAATTTGTAACTTTTTGTGAGAGCATTTATTGATCTTGGGGTGTGAATATGGATTGTAGGAAATTGAATCCTCTTCAAATTGAGCTTTGGATGGGTCATTTATCATAAAGTATGAGAAAGGTATGCTTGGTCAAAGTTGAGTTGACTTTTCCTACAAAACCCTAATTTAGCAACTTTTGAATCTTGATGAATCTTGAGCAATCCTTGATGAATCATGATCAACCCTTGATCAAATGATGAATTATAATTCAAAATGAGAATGTTGACAAAAAATCTTGAGGTTTGACTGTATTTGGGACACAGTTGACTTTTGCCCTAGTATAGTCGATTTTTGGACTTCTTGAGCAATTGACTGACCAAACTTTCTCTGCAAGGCTTGAAATTTGACATGGATGAACTTGAGAACATATTAGGACATTTGGAAGCATTTGAGGCCATTTGGATGTAAGGACCTTGATGCAACACAAAACCCTAATTTTGAATTGACTGCCTTAGGAGGTGATTTGGCTGTCCAACTCTTGAGCCAACTTGAGCAACTTGAAGATTATTCTTGACATGTCTTGAGGAATATGGGAGAGAAAATTTTGGGGTACAAAAACTTGCAACCATCTGATATCAAAGGTCATTGGGAAACCAGAAGTGGTGTCAAGGGTTTCTTGGCAAAGTTTCTGTTTGATAAGGCACAAGACTGCTGGAATTCTCTAGATCTGCAAGCTTTTGAAGATATTGTAGCACTTCTCATCTATGGGTTGGTTTTGTTCCCAAACCCTAATCAGCTTATAGATGTGAATGTTGTCAAAATTTTCATATCTCAGAATCTTGTGCCTACATTGCTTGGGGATATCCTCCACTCATTTCACACATAAACAATGAGGAAAAGAGGTGTTCTCATGTGATGTACTCCTCTTCTAGCAAGGTGGTTTATTTCTCACCTTCCCCAATCAGTCTTGAAGAATGAGCAAGGTTTGAGGTGGTCACAATAGTTGATGACTCTTACACATTCTGATGTTCATTGGTGTTCTCGGTCTAGAGAAAATGTCATCATCATTGATCCTTGTGGGGAATTCCCTAATGTCCCACTACTTGGCATTAGGGGAGGCATTACCTACAACCCTTGCTTGGCTCTGAGACAATTTGGGTATGCCCGAAGGGATGGCCCTCATGACATGCTGATTCCAGACTTGGTTTTTGACTTCGACAACGATGCTCAAGGACTTCGACAAAGGTTTATCCGAGCTTGGAGGATGCCCAACAAAGTGGACAGTAAGACACTGCGACACAAATATTCCACCCCCCTTGAGCCGTACCTCAAGTGGGTACGAGCGCAGAGTCTTATGATGCCTTACCCCTACATTATGCCTATGATCAAAGAGCCTGTTATGGAAGGAGAGGTTCCATACACCCTCCTACATCCTGACATGCCAACATCATTGGAAGATTTGCAAAAGAGTTGGATACAGCTCAAGGAAGAACGGAACACTTTTGAAGCCAGCTTCTACGCCAGTGAGAAAAAGGTTTTGGAACTTACTCGTCGACTCCATGAAGAGCAGACTCTCAACACCTACATCTCACCAAAGAGGATGCACAATGTCTTTTTACCTTATAATTTTGTATTATTTTTCCCATGGGGAACTTATGTACTAACAAATTCTATCTTATTAATATGACGTGCGTTCTTTTTTGTTTGCAACAAATTTCAATTTCTGAATCCTTGAATGCATTACATGAATACATATCATTCATCATATGCATAAGAAGGTCTACAAGCGCATAATTCACAGTTCCAACAACTACTCATGACCTTGGCAAAGGGTCAGGAGGATCTTAAAGCACTGTTAGAGAAGGAAAAGGAAAAAGAGAAAAGGAAAAAGAAAAGAGTTGGTGTGGCTACTCTGGGTAGAAGATTTGAGAACCAAGCTAGAAGGGTCCTGGATTTCCCCTCAACATCTGATGAAGGGATAGGTAAAGGAAATGGAGTTGCGGTACCATCTGAGTCTGAGGCTGAAGAGGAAGAAGAAGAGGATGAATACTATTCTGAGCAGCAGTACCCTCCTGCAGACGACAAGTACAAGAATCTGGAAGAGCGTCTGGCGGCTATGGAGGTACAAAGAGTGCCTGGGCTGGACTTTGAAGAGCTAGGGTTGGTTGCTGGAATTGTGATTCCCCCTAAATTCAAGGTGCCTACATTTGCTAAATACGATGGTTTGTCTTGTCCGAAGATGCACCTACGGTCTTACGTCAGAAAGATCCAACCTCATTCTTCTGATAAGGATCTGTGGGTCCACTTTTTTCAAGATAGTCTTTCAGGGATGCAATTAGATTGGTTCTACCAGCTTGAGAGATCTGATGTACACAATTGGGAGGATTTGGTTGCTGCCTTCTACAGACAATATCAATATAATGCAGACTTAGCACCTACTCGTACTCAATTACAGAGTATGGGTATGGTCTCTAATAAAGGCTTTAAGGAGTATGCCCAGAAATGGAGGGATCTGGCTGGAAGGGTGCAGCCACCATTGTCTGAAAGAGATCTTGTTGATATGTTTTTGGGGACGCTGTCAGGTCCATTCTTTAATCACCTGATAGGGAGTTCGTATGCGGGGTTCACCGAGTTAATTCTGACTGGTGAAAGAGTCGAAGTTGGCATCAAGAGCGGTAAAATTTAAAAAGATACATTTTCTTCTGCTGCCGTTAAAAAACCTTTTCCAGCAAAGAAAGAGGTATCAGATGTTTACTCCCAAAGAGGTCGAGGAAGAGTGAAGCGCCGACCAGCGGTGGGGGTTGTAATGATTCAAAATACTGTAGCTGATCAGCCTAGAAGCGATTAACCCAGAACCAACCAACAAAGAGTGGGAAGGCCTGCTAGGAAATTCACCAAAATAAACATGACGCCTGCCCAGGTCCTCCCCCATCTCTTGAAGTTAAAACTTACAACCTTGAGAGAGCCACCACAAAATCCAAATACAACTTCTCCTTTTTACCATGCCAACGCTAAATGTGCTTATCATTCAGACGACATAAGGCACGACACCAACAATTGTTGGGCCCTCAAAAACAAGATCCAAGATTTAATAGATGCCAAGGAGGTGGAATTCGACGCGCCCGAAAAGCCGAATGTGATCTCTGCCCCAATGCCAAAGCATGGTCACAATGCACATGCTATCGAAGAGGATCTGTATGTTGCTACTGTTGATGACTTAATGACCCCTTTACCAATAATCAAGATGAATCTGTTGAAAGTCGGGATTTTCCCGGGCTGTGAAAAAGATTGTTACCTTTGTTTGTCCTTACAATCCGATTGTCCGTTATTGAAGTTAGGCATCCAACGCCTAATGGATAATCAAGAAATCCTCTTCGAGAAAACTCCTGTTACTCCTATTACTCCAACTCCTATCAACGATGTTGCTATAATTACCATTTCCGCCAGTCTTTCCAAGGTCTCCAAAAGACCTGTTAAGATTACACCCGATCCAAAGTTTATACCTCTGAAGATAACTATGTCGGGGCCTATCCTATACAAGTCCAACAAGACAATACCGTGGAATTATGGAGGAGAGATCTTCTCCCACTGTGTTAAGCAGATCAAATCAGTGGAAGAAAGTTCTGATGAAGAGACTCCTGACATAGGAAATATTGCGGGGACGAGTAAGATCACTCGCAGCGGAAGAATTTTCTCTCCGGAGATTGCTCCTCCACGGCCAATCTTCGGACCCTCAAATGCTCCTAAGGTTATTCCTATGCCGATCAACATCTCTGTGCGAAGTCCAGTTATTGAAGAAATTGTTACTCCTATAGTTGTACCCTCTACTGTTGCTACTGATAAAGGTAAGGGGATCCAGGAAGCGCCCGTCAGGATGAGGGCTCAGCCTTTGGTCATCCCCGAGACCACTCAAAAGGAAATGGAGGAGATTTTAAAAATAATTAAGAAAAGCGACTATGATGTCATAGAACAATTGGGGCAAACCCCTTCAAAAATCTCTATGATGGCCCTATTGCTTTGTTTCGAGGCTCATGCGGAAGCCTTGATCAAATTCCTGAAGACGGCCCACGTGCCTCAAGAAACCTCCGCGGACCAGTTCCAGGAGTGTGTAGCCAGTCTAACCACCGACAATGGTCTTGGCTTCTCTGGTGCCGATCTAACATCTAAGGGGAGAAAGCATAATGACGCACTGCATGTCTCGGTGGAATGCAGAGGGACTACTCTTTCTCACGTTCTGGTTGATACCAGGTCATCTTTAAATGTCCTGCCAAAGAAAGCATTGGACAAATTGGACAGATTGGACTGTGAAGGTTTGACCCTAAAGCCCAGCAATATCATTGTTAGAGCCTTTGACGGTTCTAAGAGGATGGTCCACGGGGAAGTGGACATCCCAATTAAAGTGGGAACAGAAATTTTCAACTCTACATTTTATGTGATGGACATCCGTCCTTCATATTCTTGCTTGTTGGGAAGACCCTAGATCCACAATGTTGGGGCAATCACTTCTTCTCTACACCAAATGCTCAAATACCCAGTCCAGGGGAAAATCATAACGGTTCATGGCGAGGAGGAGTATATGATAAGCCATCTTAATTCTTTCCGCTATGTGGAGTTAGATGGTGAATTCATAGAAACCCCTTTCTAACACTTTGAAGAGGTTTCTCCTAAAGTTGAGGCAGCCAAGACAATGACTTCTGTACCCATCATTACCAAGCATGTGTCCTGAATGTCATCCCTTAAAGATGCGAAGGTTGTGATCGAGGAAGGAGGAAGTACAGTATGGGGTCAGCTACCAGATTTTCCTTTCAAGACAGATAAGTTCGGCTTGGGTTTCACCACTTCTGCTCAAAAGGTTGTGCGCCGCTCCCGGGCTGGAGGGCCACCATTAAAGATCACTCATCATGGAGTTCATGCCCTGGAGGATGGTGAAGATGAGAGAAACTTTGAAGATTGGATCTTTCCAACTATTGAAGGAGGACTGAACAACTGGGAGGCGAAAGACTTTGTTCCCATTACTTTCATCAATCAGTAATTTATCTTTTGAACATTTTATGTTGGTTTGTAATAATTTTTAAACAATTCATACACTTTTTGCCTTATGCCTTACCCGAGGCATATATGTCCATTTGTAAGGGCTTGATTTTTCATCTTCATATGCCATTTTAATGAATCATGGATGTTTTCATATATAAACTTTTGTGTTCATTGTATTTCTGTTTACATTTTATTTGTTTAAAGGTGGCTATCCCTTACACACACCCACACTCACAAAATGAAGGTACCCATCCACTCCGGATTCCATGGGTAACAATTCTGTTATGGCCTTCAGTGACTCTAAAGATCTGGTCAATCATGCCGAATACGAAGGTGATGAAGACTGTGAAGTGCCTGGAGAGTTGGCTAGACTGTTGCAACAGGAAGAAAGGGCTATTCTACCTCACTAGGAGTTGTTAGAGACTATCAACTTGGGAATAGAGGAAGACAGAAAAGAAGTTAAAGTGGATGCCAACCTAGAACCAAATGTCAAGGAGCGCTTAATTCAGCTATTGAATAAATATGTTGAGATCTTCGCCTGGTCCTACAAAGACATGTCAGGACTCGATACAGATATTGTGGTTCACCGTCTCCCTACAAGAGAAGATTGTCCACCAATCAAACAGAAAGTCCGCCGGATGAGGCCCGACATGTCCAAAAAGATCAAAGCTGAAGTGATGAAGCTGTTCAATGCTGGCATCCTTGCAGTTACTTCCTACCCACAGTGGGTTGCTAACATTGTGCCTGTGCCTAAAAAGGACGGCAAAGTGAGAATGTGCATGGATTACAGAGACTTAAACAGGGCTAGCCCTAAAGATGACTTTCCACTACTGCACATTGAAATCTTGGTTGACAATACAGCTCAGCATAAGGTATTTTCCTTCATGGATGGATTTTCAGGGTACAACCAGATCAAAATGCCCCCCAAAGACATGGAGAAGACTACTTTTGTTACGCAGTGCGGTACCTTCTGCTATAAAGTGATGCCATTCGGACTGAAGAATGCCGGGGCAACCTATCAGCAAGCCATGGTAGCTTTGTTTCATGACATGATGCATCATGAGATTGAAGTCTACGTAGACGACATGATAGCCCGTTCGCAAACAGAAGAAGAACACCTCGACCATCTGCGAAAGTTGTTTGTCAGGTTAAAGAAATATAAGCTCAGACTGAACCCTAGCAAGTGCACTTTCGGAGTCAGGTCGGGTAAACTTTTGGGATTCATCGTCAGCAACAAAGGAATCGAGGTTGATCCTGCCAAAGTCAAAGCCATACAAGCAATGCCTTCCCCCCGCACTAAAAAGGAGGTCAGAGGTTTCTTGGGACGCCTAAACTACATTGCAAGGTTCATTTCTCACCTAACATCTACCTGTGAACCAATCTTCAAGCTGTTGAAGAAAGATCAGGTGGTTGAATGGAATGATGACTGTCAAGTTGCTTTCGATAAAATCAAGGAGTATTTGCTAGAACCTCCTATCTTGATGACACCCGTCGAAGGAAGGCCGCTAATAATGTATTTGACTGTTTTGGATAATTCAATGGGGTGCGTACTGGGCCAACATGACGAGTCTGGTCGAAAAGAGCATGCCATTTATCACCTTAATAAAAAGTTTACCAATGGTGAGACTCGCTACTCACTGCTCGAGAAAACTTGTTGTGCTTTGGTATGGGCTGCTCGCCGGCTAAGGCAGTATATGTTGACACATACCACTTTACTGATCTCTAAGATGGATCCGATCAAGTACATATTCGAGAAGCCTGCTCTATCCGGAAGAATCGCTAGATGGCAGATGATCCTCACCGAATATGATATACAGTACACAACCCAAAAATCTATAAAGGGGAGTGTGCTAGCCGATCATCTGGCCCATCAAGCTGTCGAAGATTACCAATCCATGAGGTTCGATTTCCCCGACGAGGATATCATGACTTTGAGCAACATTGAAGAAAACAGACCGTATGATGGACCTGGACAAGGATCCCGATGGACCCTGTACTTTGATGGTGCTTCAAATGCACTTGGAAACGGTATAGGCGCGGTACTTATCTCTCCAGAAGGTTGCCATACACCTTTCACCGCTAGACTCTGCTTCAGCTGCACCAACAACATGGCCGAGTATGAAGCTTACATCTTTGGTCTCAAGGCTACTATTGACTTGGGAATCAAATCTTTGGTTGTATTTGGGGACTCAGCTTTGGTTATCAGTCAAATCAAAGGAGAGTGGGATACTAAACACCCTAACCTCATCCCTTACAAAGAATATGTCCTGACATTGTTACCACACTTCGAGCAGATCACCTTCGAGCACTTCCCGCGAGAAGAGAATCAGCTATCAGATGCGCTAGCTACAATGTCATCCATGTTTAAACTTAACTGGGATAAAGAGGCTCCCCAAATCACCATTGAATGAATGGACGAACCTGCACATTGTCACGAGATTAATACCGAAGAAGTAGTGGACCAACCTTGGTTTCATGACATCAAAAGGTATCTCGAAGCACAAGAATAACCTGAAGGAGCTTCAGTCAAAGACAAAAAGTTCTTAAGGAGATTCTCTGCCAAGTTCTTCCAGAGCAATGGTATCCTATACAAGCGCAATCATGACTGCGTTTTGCTTCGTTGTGTGGACAAGGTTGAAGCTGAGCAGATCATGGCTGAACTGCATAATGGTACATTTGGCACCCACTTGAGCGGACATACGATGGCTAAGAAGATTCTAAGGGCAGGCTACTACTGGTCTACCATGGAAGCTGCCTGTCATCAACATTCCCGTACTTATCACAAATGCCAAATCTATGCGGACAAGGTACATATTCCTCCAGTTCCTCTCAATGTCCTAACAGCTCCTTGGCCATTCTCAATGTGGGGAATCGACATGATTGGAGAGATCAAGCCTACAACATCCAATGGACACCGCTTCATCCTAGTGGCTATTGATTACTTTACCAAGTGGGTCGAAGCAGCTTCCTTCGCCTCTGTTACAAAGAATGTGGTCGCCCGCTTCATCAAGCAACACCTCATTTGCCGGTACGGTATCCCTGACAGGATCATCACGGACAATGGTACAAACCTGAATAACACTATGATCACCGCTCTGTGCGAGCAGTTCAAGATTCAACATCACAATTCATCTCCCTATCGGCCAAACATGAACGGTGTTGTCGAAGCCGTGAACAAAAATATCAATAAGATCATTCAAAAGATGACAGTCACCTACAAGGACTGGCATGATATGTTACTGTTTGCTTTGCACGGATATCGTACCACGGCGCGTACATCAACTGGGGAAACACCCTTTTCTTTGGTATACGGCATGGAAGCTGTTTTACCTATGGAAGTTCAGATTCCTTCCCTGAGAATCATGAAGGATGCTGGTTTGAGTGAAGACGATTGGATTCAGACCCGGCTTGATCAACTTAACTTGATTGACGAGAAGCGACTTACTGCTATTTATCATGGTCAGACGTATCAAAAACGGATGATCAAGGCTTTCAACAAGAAAGTCAGACGTCATGTGTATCAAGTCGGAGATCTTGTAATCAAGCGGATCATCTTGCCGCAAAGTGATCCCAGGGGAAAATGGACTCCTACCTATGAAGCACCATTTATGATCAAAAACATCTTTTCTGGTGGGGCTATGATTCTAACCACCATGGACAGTGACGACCTTCCGCACCCTGCAAACGCAGACATAGTCAAAAGATACTACGCATAAATGACCCAACAAGTTGAAAACCTGAAAGGGCGACTTGGGCAAAAATGGGCATCCCGGTGAATTGAAAACCCGAAAGGGTGGTTCAGGCAAAAATTAGGGATAAAACAAAAAAATCTGTACACCCGGCAAGTTGAAAATCCGAAAGGGCGACTTGGGCAAAAAGGGGTTTCTCGGTGGATCAAAAACCCGAAAGGGCGATCTAGGAAAAAGTTAGGGAATTAAAGCGTATGACTATGTCTCGTCGGATCACTTTAAGGACAATCTCTTCACGGACAAGTCCAGGCTTCCGATCAATCCAATCATATGCGGACGAAGCAAAGAATGGACAAGATACTCAGAGTTACGAAGGCTATAGCAGAATGGGAACCCCATGGAATTGTTACACATAGCCCTCTTTCTTTGTATAATTTTTTCTCAATTTTATGACAACATTCTCTTACTAGGATGTCTGTCTCCTTTGTACAAAATACTTAGACAAAGTTAATACAAAGATACTTTAAAGTGCAGAAAATTGTTTGCCTTTTCTTTCTTTTTTTTTACACTTGTGTTTTATTTGAAAACGTCCAATGATTTATTAAATGAGCATATGCATTTGAATATAATCACTGCTTACAAATAAAACGAAATGAGAAAGAATAATTACTGATAGGTTGAAAGTATAGGAAAACGTCTTTAGGCTATTCCAGGAGAAATCCCCTGCAGTACATCATCCAGATCCTCGGCGGAACTAAAGCCTTGAAATACATATCCCCAGCGGAGTTAAGTTTCAAAAATCCCCATCAGAGTTGAGTTTTCAAACTCCCAATCCCCAGCGGAGCAAAACTTTGAACTACAAACCCTCAGTGAAGATGAAACTTTCTTCCTCAACGGAGTCAAACCTTTAACCTTTGAACATCATTGGAGACCATCCAGTTTCCTCCAATTTCCCCGGAGAGTAGCTTTAAAACCAGATAATTCCCCAGAGAGCTATTTTAAAACCTTCTTCCTCAACAGAATCAAATGTCCATGCACGATCAAATCAGCACGTCATTAAGGTCCCCAACATAGATGAAACTTTGAGCTACCAATCCCCAGCGGAAACCATTCAGTTTTCCCTCAATACCCCCAACAGAACGGAGATTCTCATTCTTGAAGTCCCCAGTAGATTGGCATACAACCCAAACTCCTGATCTCCCCAGCAGTATAGCTTCTCCCCACAGAGGTTGTCAAAGATCTTGAATCTCCAACAGCGGTCATGGATTTACTTTCCCCGATAGCATTCAAATATTTTATTATCTCCAGCTATCCGGGATTTATTTTCCTCAGCAAAACAGCTAATCAGCTTACATGCACATACATTACATTCATAAATCATGAACATTGATAAAACACATATATTGCATCATACATTTCATGCAACATAACTTTGCGTTTCAGCTAACAGTCTACCCTTTTCAGGATGAAATTAACAGCTACTTAAAACAAATATTCAAAGCTCAGAAAACGGCTTAGAGGCGCTCCAGACGCGGATTCTTTCCTATTTGCTTATTCAAATCAATGTGCAGATTCATGTTCCAGTTATAAAGCCTGGATTCGACCAGATTTTATCTTGATTATACTGAAGCCCGGAGATCGACCGGAAAATAGTTGAATCCCCTGCGAGTTTTTGTGAAGCCTGGATGTTGACCAGATAGCAATACAAGACTGTGAAGCCTGGATGTTGACTAGATAACAGTAAGGTATACTGTGAAGCCTGGATGTTGACCAAATAACAATTTACTCGGCCAATTACTTTGAAGCCCGGATCCAACCGGATATTAGTAGGCCCCAAAATCAAAGGGAAACTGGAGGCAGCCGGATAACCATTTGATTTCCTTCTGAAGACTGGATGTTGACCAGATAGGAAGTAAGGTATCGTGAAGCCTAGATGTTGACCAGATAGCAATACAAGACTGTGAAGCCTGGATGTTGACCAGATAACAGTAAGGTATACTGTGAAGCTTGGATGTTGACCAAATAACAGTTTACTCGGCCAATTACTTTGAAGCCCAGATCCAACCGGATATTAGTAGGCCCCAAAATCAAAGGGAAAACATGAGGCGACCGGATAACCATTTGATTTCCTTCTGAAGACTGGATGCTGACCAGATAGGAAGTAAGGTATCGTGAAGCCTGGATGTTGACCAGATAGCAATACAAGACTGTGAAGCCTGGATGTTGACCAGATAACAGTAAGGTATACTGTGAAGCTTGGACGTTGACCAAATAACAGTTTACTCGGCCAATTACTTTGAAGCCCAGAGGTGACCGGATAATAATTTAATTCCTTCTAAAGCCTGGAGCATGACTAGATAGCAGTTCATTTTCACCTCTTAAACAAGGAGATGACTCCCCAGTAGAATAACGGACGACCGAAGCTCCTAAAATTCTATTTCTCCCACAACAGAAACCAACATTCCCCAGCGCAGTCCTCCTCAACAACAGGTATACGGGCTCTCGCAAAGGAATCTCTTATGCGATCAACATCTTGGGATGACATCTTTTAAGCCCATCTCCAACAAGATTCAATCATCTCCAAATGGCATCTTTAAGCCTATTTCCTCAACCACAGTGTGACGAGTGCAAATTTACGGGCACTCTAGTGTCCAATCCTCTTTTACCTTCGAGTCACGAAAGGCAAACTCGTCAATCTAACTCTTCAGGTTCAAGAAGATTGAACAGGGGCAGCTGTTGTAACCCAAAATTTTCCCTCTCATTTTATCAAGATTTCTCCTTACAAGACTCTTTGAACTCAAGACCAAGCTAGGGTTTGCTCTACTCAAGACATCTCCTTGCACTGTTGACCTAAATTAGGGTTTGAGTTTGCACAAGGAATTTTGGACTTATAATGCTCAAAGTGACTTTCATACTTCATGTTGGATTTATAAGATTTCTCATACCAAGTTTCAAGCCTTGAATCAAATTTTTGCCCAGTCAATTGGACAGTTGACCTAAAAATCAGTTGTATTGGGGAAAAAGTCAATTGTGGCCAATTTACAGTCAAACCTCATAAATTTTGATCCACATCAATATTTTAGGCTCATATGAACCATTTTATCAAGTTTGGACCATAAATCCTCAAGAAATTTGATCAGATCATCAAAAGGGCAAAATGGTCATTTTTAGGGTTTTGACTGCAGAAGGGCAATTTCTGACTTTTAACCTAGCCAATGGCAAATTGGGTTCAAGCATGGATTCAAGGACCCAATGGCATCATCTTGACCTATTCACAAGGTTCAAAAGATCTCAATTGCATTGGATTGACAGATGAATTTTCCAGTCAAATGATCAAAAATCAACTGTACACTGAAAAGTCAAACTTTGACTTTTTGGTCAAAATCAAGTGCCAAGGGTCATTTTTCACCAAGATGAGTCAAAACATGAAACTTTTTCATCAAGAAACCTAATTTTGCAAATTAGGGTTTAAGATTGAAAAATTTCATAACTTAGAATTTTTCTAAGTTATGAAATTTTCTTATTTTTTCCCAACTTTGCCTAACATTTTCACCATGATACAATTGGATTCAAACAAAACTTCCAACATGAAAGTTGTAGTTCTCCACAAAATATACAACTTTGATTCACAAAGTTTTCCCAAAAGATGCTGGGGTCTCAAGTTATGATTTTTGGAACAAGGGTCCATGAAACTTTTAACTTAGTGAAATTTTTCCCTAGTTTAGGCAGGATTTTGAGCTATCTTCATGGCAATTTTTCACCTAGTTACACTTGGAATCTTAAAATTCATTTCAAAGATGTATTGTATATCATGTTACAAGATTTCCAAAATGTCCAAGAAATCTCCAAAATCATTTATGGTTAGGGAGAATCGAAGGTTTGAATTTGGCAAAAACTCACTTTTTATCCATGGCATTTTCATGTTGACACAAGTTGCAAAATCTGTCCAACTTTGTTTGTACTTGAATACAGGTCTCTAAACCCTTCCACACTCTAAAATTGAATGCAAACTCATTGGTCTAAGGCATTATTTTGATCAATGGAAGTTTACACAAGAGTTTAATCCATTTTTGGCAAAAAATGAACTATGCCATTTTGATAAAGGCAACTTTATGTCAACTTGCTTCCCTTGAGCCTTGAACCCCTCTCTTTGCAGCAAACAAGTTCCATAAACTTAGGCAAAGTTACAACCATCTTGTGCATGCTTGAAGATAGCCTGTACAGGTCTGTCTTGTATCACTTCACACTTTTACTTCAAAACCAAGTAAACTTGCAAAATATCCATATCTTGGAAATCTGATAAGAACAAAGTTTGTAAGCATTTGAAACAAGTTTTGCACATTGCCTTGAGCCAGAAACACGAGCTATCCACTCCTCAAGCCTCCTAAAACACCAAAACACCATCTTCTTACAAAACAGGGCAGTTTCTGCACTTTGAGTTCCAAAACAAAAACCACTCGTGCGTTATGTCCCAAACCAGTTCCAATACCTTCCATATAACCCACCTAAGCTATCCCAACCATTGGCCATTGACTGTAACTCCATTTTCAAGCTTCACCATTTCTGATTTCAGCTTGTGCAGGTTGACTTCTACAGGCTTATTCAAGCAAGCTCAAAGCAAACAAAGCATTGGGGAAGGTCAGAGGAAGTTCAAGCAAGCTCACAAACATCTCAGGCCTCATTGAAAACCCCTGCATTATCATACTCGAGTTCAACTGAAGCAGGTATTTTCCAACTTTCTATCTCTCTATTTAGGAATTATTAGGCTTAGGTTTGTGACTAAAAAATGTAGTACCCATTGCCCTCAAGCTGTACATATGCATAGATTTCATTTAAGTTAAGTGTGTTAAGAGAATTTGATTGATGAACATTCTGAAAAAGTTAGGTTAGAAATTAGGGCCAGATAAATTCTCTCTGGTCTTTGAGAGTTAGATTAAGTTCTTTATATGGTTGGAATCGTGTTGAAAAATGCTATAACTTTTGTGTTATGAGTTTTTGCTTTAGAGCACGTATGCAGGAGTTGGACATTTGTACAAGAAACGCGTGTTTTGTTTGAACGAAGGTTGAAGATGAAGTAGATGGGCGGGGCATGGCTATTTCTCACTTTTGGCACCCCCAGCTTGCTGATTGCACCCCCCTTGGCCCATTGTTTTATATTTTTATATTTTTCTATCTCTTTTTCATTTCTGACTTTATTTTATTTTTTCAAAACATAAAAAAATATCAAAAACATTTTCATAAATTTTCACATTTTATTTTGTATTTTTTATTATTTTTTCTAACATAAAAATAATTATTAAATAACATTTTTATTTTCTTTAATAAAAACTTGAAAATAATACATAAAAATATTTTATTTTTATTTTTATTATTTACATACTTAAATAATATTTTTTGTATATATTTTATTATTTTATTGTACATAAATAATATAATATATATATATATATATATATATATATATATATATATATATATATATATATATATATATATATATATATATATATATATATATATATATATATATATATATATATATATATATATATATATATATATATATATATATATATATATATATATATATATATATATATATATATATATATATATATATATATATATATATATTCTTAAAACAAATTAGGGTTTCCACCCTTAATAAAAATAATTTATTTTTTTATTTTTTTTTACACATTAAATATTATATTTTTACACACGTAAAAATAATACAAAAAAACATTTTTTCATATTTATAATATATTGCATATTTATTTATTAGTCCTTTTAAATATTTGCCTATTTATTTATTTGCACAAGAAATTCAATTTGGTTGTAATAACTTAGGGTTTTAATTTCTTGCCAAATAATCCCTTATCCAAAATTGTATCCCCCTCTCCATATCAATGTTGTAATAAGCTTAGATTACTTTTACGCATTTATAGCTTTCAAATATGCCATGATAGAGATTAGGGTTTGTATGCAATATCAAAAATCAAAACTAATAGTTAGACCTAATACAAGACATAAATTCATGAAAATGATAACACAATGCACACATGCACCCCTAGGGTTTTCATCCACTTGTTGCCTTTAAATTGGCCATGGTATGCATGTTGAGTATCTTGGAAAAACAAAAACAAAACAAAAGATCATAGTCCCTCGATGGCGCTATCTTGGTTGCCTATACAAAATGATCTAGTCCCTCAAAAATTTGCTAAAGATACTTAGCACAATTGTTATCATGGTCAATACGATGACCCGCGTCTGTCCCGTTTAAACATCCAAATACAAGGTTATTTACCAAATACAATGGTAAAACAACACTGTCAAAAGGGTTAAAAATGTGTAGGAAAGACTCTTGAGTAGATAGGGTAGACAACTCTTAGTTACTTGAACAAAACTTGCAAAAACATCCTTGATATTTTCAAACACACATCACAACACAATTTCAAAACGTTTTCCCAAATCAAACTTTCAAACATTGAAATATCTTTTCAAAAGACAAAACACTTTTGTATATATTCAAACAAGAATCATTACAAAGGTTGCCACAACGATGGCCTCTTTTCAAAACATTTTCAAAACCACACACAAAGCACCATTTCAAACAATTGAAAAGCAAAAGCAAGTGATCTAAACAAGTAACTAAGATCCCATGGATGAAAAGGGTGCTTGCACCTTCCCTTTTCATAATCTACCCCCCAAACCCAAGAAAACATATCAAAGGTCTTTCCTGTGCTTTTTGACCTTTCCTTTGGATAAAATAAAAAGTCGGTGGCGACTCTTGCTAAACCGAAACATTTGCAAACACAAAACGCAAAACCTCAAGTCAGTTCTCCCACCGTATCACACCCTCCATAATTCCATGGTACGGTTTTGTCTGAAGAATACAGGACTGGTCCAGGAATTGTAATTATCAAAGGAGCTACTTTTGGAACTGATGTAATTCTAACGGATCTTTTGGTGGAGACCCTGGAAGAATTGTCGGAAATGGTCACGATAGAAACATCATTATAAGAAACAGTTGGAAAAAAAGACTTTTCAAAAAAAATTTCTTTGTTGTCTATTAGGCACTGAACGCCTGCTCTCAACAAAGGACAGTTGGTTGATGAGGACAAACAGAAATGACAGCTTTCATCACAGCCTGGGAAAACACTGGCATTCAATAAGTTCTTTTTGATAATCAGGAGTGGGGTCATAAGTTCATCAACTGAAGTAACAAACATATCTTCCTCAATGGCGTTGGTATTATGGTCATGTTTGGGCATAGGGGAATAAATGACATTGGGCTTTTCTGGCCCATCGAATTCAATCTCTTTTGCTTCGAGAAGGTCTTGTACTTTGTTCTTCAGAGCCCAACAATTGTTAGTGTCATGGCTGGGACTTTCAGAGTGTTATGCATAGCGAGCATTAGGATGATAGTGAGGAGAGGTCGTGTTAGGGTTCTTTGGAGCTTCTTTCAAAGTCACTAGGTTGGATCTTAACAAATGTGGCAATACTTGAGAGAGTGTCATATTAATTTTGGTGAATTGTCTGACTGGTATTTCCATTCTTGGTTGGTTATTTCTTTGCTGATCAGGTGTAGGTTTAGGAATCATAACAGTTTCCACCATTGAATGACGTTCGACCCTATCTTGATTTCTCCGAGGATATATAGCAACCACTTATTTCTTTCCGATGAATGGCTTCCTTACAGCAGCAAAGGATGTATCTTTTGAATCTTTCCATTCTTTATCCCAACTTCTACCCTTTCTCCGGTCAATATCAATTCAATAAAACCAGTCGATGAACTCCTAATTAAGTGATTAAAGAAAGGACCAGACAAGGTTCCCAAAAACATGTCTACCGACTCTCTTTCAGATAGGGGAGGTTAAACTCTTTCGGCCAAGTCCCTCCATTTTTGTGCATAGTCCTTGAAGCCTTCACTTGAAACCATGGCCATACTCTGGAGTAGAGTACGGGTTGGCGCAAGATCAACATTGTATTGGTATTGTTTGTAAAAGGCTGCAGCAAGATCTTCCCAGTTATGAACATTGTCTCTTTCTAACTGATAAAACCAATCAAGTTGAGTTCCAGACAGACTGTCTTGGAAGAAGTGTACCCATATTAGGGCATGAAACTCCGTCATATTTGGCGAACACAGGTGCTTTAAATTTTGGAGGAATGACAATTCCTGATACCAGTCCCAACTATTCAAAGTCCAAGCCAGGAACTTTTTGGATTTCCATTGCACTCAACCGTTCTTCTAGATGCTTATACTTGTCATTGGCTGGATGGTATTGTTATTCAGAATAGTCTTCTTCTTCCTCTTCCTCTTCTGAATCAGACTGAACAACTGTTTCCTTTACTTTTCCGTCTTGATTGTCTTTCTCACCGGATGTCGTTGCGAAATCTAAGGCCCTTCTTGTTTTCCCTTGGAATCTTCTTCCCATGTTCAGAATTCCGATTATTTTCTTCGTCTTCTTTTTCTTCTCCTCAACCAGCAAGGTCTTTAACTCTTCTTTTCCTTTGGCCAGAGTTAAGAACAACTGTTGAAACTGTGCATTCTGAGCTTAAAGGTCCTTAACCGTTTTCTCGAGATCCATATTACTGAAATAAACAGTAGAGAGATGAGGAGACTTGTTGCAATAAACCTGCTAATGTTATGATGAATGATAAATACATATGCAATGATATTAAGGATCTTAAGATTCAAATTTGTTTTAGAAAAAAAAGGAAACACACGTTATATTAATAAATTAAAGCTTTGAGTACATCAATGCCTCCTCGGGCAAAACAAATACAAAAAACTCTAAGATAGAAAGGTAGTACGTATCCTCTTTGGTGCAATGTAGGCATTCAGAGGCTGCTCCTCATGAAGTAGTCTAGTGAGTTCCAAAACCTTCTTCTCGCTTGCGTAGAATTGGGCTTCGAAAGTATCTCTCTCCCCCTTGAGTTTTATCCAATCTCTTTGTAAGTCTTCAAGAGAGGTGGGCATGTCAGGATGTAGGATTGTGTATGGAACATCTCCTTCCATGACAGGCTCAATGATTACCAGGAGAATGGAGGGGTAAGGCATCATCAGACTTTGAGCACGACTTCGTACCCATTTGAGGTAAGACTCAAGAGGGATGAAATTTTTATGCCCCAAAGTCTTGCTATCTACCTTGTTCAACATCCTCCAAGCTCGGATAAATCTCTGGCGAAGACCTTGATCGTCGTTCTCGTAGTCAAACATCAAACCTTGAATCAGCATCTCATGCGGGCCATCCCTTCGGGCGTAACCAAACTGTCTTAAGGCTAAGCAGGGGTTGTAGGTGATACCTCCCCTAATTCCATGTAAAGGGACATTAGGAAATTCTCCATAACGGTGGACAATAGTAACATTCTCTATGGATCGGGAGCACCAATGAATGTTTAAATGTTTGATCGTCATCAACCTTTGTGACCACCTTGAACCTTGCTCATTCTTCAATACAGATTGGGGAAGATGCGAAATAAACCATCTTGCCAAGAGATGAGTACAACACATAAGAACAACTCTTTTCCTCATTGTGCGGGTGTGAAAAGAGTTTAGGATATCCCCTAGCAATGTAGGTACTGGGTTGCGGGATATGAAGATTTTGACGGTGTTCACATCTATGAGTTGGTCAGGATTTGGAAACAAAACCATACCATATATTTGGAGAGCCACAATTTCCTCAAAAGCTTGCAGGTCCAAAGAAATCCAACAGTTTTGGGCTTTCTCAAACAAGAACTTTGCTAGGAAACCTTTGACACCACTCCTTGTTTCCCAATGAGTTGTGACATCATATGAGTGCAAGTGTAGAGCTTGAGCAATCTCTTCTGGCTTTGGGTCTCTTTCCGTACCGTTGAAAGGTAGTTGGTTGAGAATGAGAATCCTCAAGAGTCGAGATAATTCTTCCAAAGTAGGCATAAGTTGATAGTCGAGAAATGTGAAGAAATGGTGCAAAGGATCAAAGAACTGAAAGAGAACCTCCATCATGTCCTCATTTGTGTTAGAGGTGACCAAGTTGAGTAGGCGACCATGTCTCTTGGTGAATGGAGAGTTTTCAGGAATCCTTGAATCTAGCTCCTTAAGTTGTGGAGGGATTCTTACAAGGTTGACTTGAATAGTTTTCCTGCGAAGAGAATCCATATCCTACAAAACAAGAACAAAGGTGAATCCCAAAATCCTTGAAATGGTTAGTGAATGTGTATGATGTTATGATGTTCATGATGTTATGTACAAGTATGTATATACAAACAAAGAAAACAAGTTCTTAGGTTTAGGATTGCATGGAGTTTTATAGGTAAGTACCCTCTTGAAGTTTAGTTGGCTCAACCTGTCCTAGTAATAGTAACCGGGTTCTAAGGAGCTCAATATCAATGGTCTGTTTCCTTGGTCATTGTTTCAGCACAAGCCTCTTTAATGGCGACCGAAATATCCCAAGAAACTAAACCTCAATTAGTGTAGTATCGAGTATCTACCAACTTCATACTGTACCAAAGCCGGTCATCTCACTATATCCTAAAGGCCAAGTTGGTCAAGTAAAGGTTCTAGAAGTTCATTAGTGCTTCATGACATCACTCAGCGGCCCTGTATTCTCTTTGATTAACTCAAAGGCTACCGGTACCCACAAATATGTTGCACTAACATAGCTATTTCTTAGACCATGTCGGTATACCCCGCACAGTTTCCATAACGTATTGCTACTTACCTATAATGTATCCCAAATTCAGGTAGAGGATTCAAACCCAAATAAAGAACCATAATGTAAAGCATACAAGTCAAACAATGAAAGCAAGTAAATATGATCTAACCCTAAGGTAACCCCACTTTTTAGAATTATCCCCAGCAGAGTCGCCAGTTCTGTGATACGGTGAGATAACTGACTTGAAGGTTTTGCATTTGATCGCAAATGTTGCGGTTAGCAAGAGTCGCCACCGACTTTTCTTTTATCCAAAAGGAAAGGTGAAAAAGCACGGTAAAGACCTTTGAGATTGTTTCTTGAGTTCGGGGGGTAGATTATGAAAAGGGAAGGTATTAGCACCCTTTTCATCTATGATTTCCCATGGGCTCTTAGTTACTTTCTAGATCACTTGCTTTTTGTTTGAAAATTGTGCTTGGTGTGGTTTTTGAAATTATTTTGTAAAGAGGCCATTGTTTAGGCAATCTTGGTAATGATTCTTGTTTGTAAGAATGTATACAAAGATGTTTGATCTTTTGAAAATATTTTCAAGTTTGTAAGATGTTTGAAAGTGTAAGTGTTTGTTTTGAAAATAGAAAGGATGTTTTATTTTGAAATTGAGCAAGTAATTAGGAACATTCTACCTACTCAAAAGTCTTTCTTGTTCATTTTTCTTTTCCTTTGACATTGTTATCTTACCATTAATTTGGTAAGTAACCCTATCTTTGGATGTAAACGGGACGAGCGTGGGTCATTGTATAACCATGATTAGCAATATTGCAAGGTATCTTAGCATTCTTTTTCAGGGACTAAGATCATTTGAAAGGCAACTTAGATAGCGTCATCGATGGACTATGATCTTGTATTTTTCTTGTTTTTGCTAAGATACCTTACATGCGTAATATGGCAATTTTGTATAAGGCAACCAAGTGGAATAACCCTAGGGGTGCTTGTGTGCAAGTGTATTATTTTCATGCTTGTTTTTGTCTTGAATTAGGGTTTTCTAAGCATTGGTTTTAGTCTTTCCATACAAGGAATTAAACGAATACAATGTACAAAAGTGAATAAATGTACAAAAATATAAAATGTGAAGTAAATGGATATTTGTTTGGATTTTTTAGAGAAAAGGATTTTGTCTTAACCTAATTAATTAAAGAAAATAATTAATAAAAAATTAAACCCTAAATTTGTTTGAGAAAAGCTTTTTAAACAAAACCCTAAATCTATTAGTTAAAATAAAAGAAAATAAGTTTATGAGAAAAGTGTTTTTTTGGTATTTTTGTCTTGAAAGTATTTATAGTATTATAAAATATTTTTAGCCTTTTTTATATTAAAATAATATATTTTAATAGGTGTAAAGAGAAAATAAATACTAACCTAGTTTTAATTTAATTTACAAGACTAGTCCATAAAAATAAATAATTTGTAGTTAAATAAAATATTTTTTTTGTAAGAAAAATAAAATAAACTAAGTTAAAATAAAATCTATTTTTTTGTGATTTTTTAATATTTGGAAAAATATTTAAGAGAATAAAAATGAAATGAATAAAAAATAAAAAGAAAAATAAATAAACTTGGGCCAGGGGTGCAATTAGCCTGTAGGGGGGTTAGTAAGCAAAAAATAAATAAATAAACAGTACAAATCCCATTAAGGCCCAGGCGCTCAAAAAAAGTCAGGAATGCAAAATATGTGAAAAATGCAAAAGGGTACCACTGAGGCTCGAACCCAGGTTCCAAAGGTTGCAGACGCGCGCTTCTACCACTGGGGTGGCTATACACCCGTTAACATAAGCAAAACAATAAATATACAAGGCAAAACGTGCCCTGATGACTTCATCTTCAACCTCCAGCCAGACCAACTGTAACTTGCTCATTTCTCATCAAAAATGAAAATTGTAAACATGGAACTTGTAGCAAATTTTCTCACGGTTTCAGAAATGTAAAATATTAAAACTATAGATCAAAGATAAGCATAAATTTTAATGGCGCTAATCTGAACCCTAAAAATCTCAGAAATTTCGGTTTCAAAATTCTCTAAGCTCAAGCAAAATTAATGGAAACTATGGACATGGTTAGCTTCAGGGTAATGATATCTACATGTTTTGTTCACAAATAAACTATTGATGATGCCTGTATGAAGAGTTCAAAGTTGAGAAAACTTACCTCAAAACTGGAAATCGTGTTTTGATTTTGAGCTTGTTTCAAGTGATGGTGATGATCAGGTTAGCTTCCTTGAGGTCCCAGGAAGCTAAATCAATGATTAGCTTGAGCAATGGTTTGGAGAAGTCAATGTGCAGAGCTCTGTTTTTGGGAATGGAGGATGGTGTTAATGGTGTTACAGTTCTATAACAGGGTGTGGGATTGATTCTATGTGATGTTTAGAAACTTTAGAAATCAAAAGGCCAAGAAACGCACGAGTAGATTATGAGTTTCAAGTTTTTGGTCAGTTTCTATAAAAATGGAAGTGTGAAGTGTGATTCTGAGTTCTAGGTTCTTTTAAGGCTTGAGCATTTGTGTGTTTGTGCCAAATGGTTTGTGTATGTATAAACAAAAGTGTTTGAGTGCATTGGCAAGTCAGAAGTACAAGTTTCTAGCTTTTGGCTAGGTTACTTGATTTTGAAGAAAAGAGGGAAACAAGTTTCAAGAAGAGGTACAAGCATGGGATGGGTGATTGTAAGTGTTTGAAACATTTCTCATGAGTTATAGGACTGGTTTGATCAGAAGAGAACAAGTGCAAGGCTCAAGAACAAGTTTTGTACAAAAAGTTTCGTTATCAAAATGGCAATGTGACCTTTCTTCCAAAAATGGATATAAAGCATGTCCATGCATTGAATGCTTGAAGTGAGGCTTCTAACAGCTGTGTAAACCATTAATTATGGAGTGCCTAACAAGTTTGAGGCCTGCAAAGTAGTGTTTATGCAGCATGGTTTAAATTTGAATTTTGTTCATCACTAAAATGACTTGTAATTAAAGTGACAAAACCCTAACTTCATCTCTTCGATTCTCCCTACTCAAGAATGTTCTCAAGGAGTTCTTGGAAATTTTGGAAAGCTTGTAATGTTCTCTACAACCCATCTTTGAATTTCTTTTGAAGATTACCCTTGGAACTATATAAAAAAGTGCCATGAAGTTGGGTCAAAATCCTGACTAAATTAGGGCAAAATTTCACTAAGTGTTTAGTTTCTTGACCACATGTTCATAAAATTATAACTTGAGATCCAAGAACTTTTGGAAGGAGTTGTGTAAATCAAAGTTGTAGATTTCATGGAGATCTACAACTTTCATGTTGGAAGTTTCTCTTGAATCATCTTGCATCATGGTGAAAATTTTGTTCAAAGTTATGAAAAAACATGAAATTTCCAACACTTAGAAAAATTTCTAAGTTTAGAAATTTTGATTTTTCAGAATGAAATCTTGACTCTTTGATTTCTTGATGAATAAGTTTCATATTTTTGACATGTTTTGATGAATTATGATCTTTGGCACTTGAATTTGACCAAAAAGTCAAAGTTTGACTTTTCAGTATACAATTGACTGAAAAATGCATCTGTCAATCCAATGGACTTTCAATGTTTTGAACCATGTAATTATGTAAAAATGATGCAATTGGACTCTTGATATCATGCCTTAAACCAATTGACCATTTGCTAGGTCAAAAATCATAAATTTCCCTTTCCCAGTCAAAACCCTAATTTTGACCATTTTGACCTTTTGGTGATTTGATCAAATTTCTTGAGGAATTGTGGTCCAAACTTGATCAAATGATACATATGAGTCTAAAATGTTGATGTGGATAAAAAATTACGAAGTTTGACTGTGAATTGGCCATAGTTGACTTTTTCCAAAATATAGTTGATTTATAGGTCAACTGCTCAATTGACTGAGTAAAAGTGTGATCCAAGGCTTGAAACTTAACATGAGTAATATTGGGGGTCCATAATGATCCATGAAAGTCATATGGGGAATTGGAAGTTCAAAAATCCTTGTGCAATCTCAAACCCTAATTTTGGTCATCAGTGTTTAAGGAGGTGTCTTGAGCTGATCAAACCCTAGTGCAGTCTTGAGTCTAAGGAGATCTTGTGAGGAAATTCTTGATAAATGAGAGGGAAAATTTTGGGGTACAATAGTAATCATGACTCTACCTTGCTTCGGTGTGTATAGAAGAGTGAGGCAGAAAGGATTATGGCTGACTTACACGAAGGTACCTTCGACACTCATTCCAGTGGACATTCAATGGCTAAAAAGATCCTACGGGCAGGATACTACTGGTTCACCCTGGAGGTAGACTGTTATCAGCATTCACGGACTTGTCACAAATGTAGATCTATGCTGACAAGGTACATGTGCCTCCGGTTCCTCTGAACGTCTTGACTGCTCCTTTGCCATTCGCAATGTGGGGCATCGATATGATTGGGGAAATCAGACCTATGGCTTCTAATGGACACCGCTTCATCCTAGTTTCCATTGATTACTTCACGAAGTGGGTCGAGGCAGCTTCATTCGCTTCTGTTACCAAGAACGTTGTGGCCCGATTCATCAAACATAACCTTATCTGTCAGTATGGTATCCTAGAAAGAATCATTATAGATAATGGTACCAATCTCAACAACACCATGATCACCGAGCTTTGAACGCAATTCAAGATTCAGCATCATAACTCTTCTCTCTACCGGTCGAAGATGAATGGCGCTGTTGAAGCTGCTAAGAAAAAATCAAGAGAATCATACAGAAGATTACAGTGACATATAAATATTGGCATGAGATGTTACCATTTTATCTTCATGGTTACCGCACCACAATGTGCACATCAACAGGGGCAACTCTAATCTCTTTGGTATACGATATGGAAGTTATCCTACCCATTGAGGTCCAAATCACTTCCTTGAGAATCATGAAGGATACAGGTCTGAATAAAGACGAATGGGTCCAGACTCAACTTGACCAGTTAAACCTGTTTGATGAGAAGAGGCTCGTGGCTGTCTGCCACGGTCAGATGTACCAAAAATGTATGATCAAAGCTTTTAACAAGAAGGTCAGACGTCAGGTATATAAGACTGGTGACTTGGTAATCAAGCGCATCATATTGACGCAAGGTGATCCCAGGGGAAAATGGACTCCCACGTACGAGGGGCCATTTGTAATCAAGAACATATTTTCTGGTGGAGCCATGATCCTAACCACTATGAACGGTGAAGACATTTCGCACCCTGTAAACGCGGAGATAGTTAAAAGATACTACGCATAAACAAAGACCCACTAGGTCGACTGGCCTAGGAAAAGATTATGGCATCCCGGCGAACCAAAAGGGTTTGGGAAAAAATTAGGGATATACTTAAAAAAAATCTGAACACCCAGCAAGTCGAAAACCTGAAAAGGCGGCTTGGGAAAAAAGGGTATCCCGATGGACTGAAAACCTGAAGGGGGGGTCCAGGAGAAAGTTAGGGATTTAAAGCGTATAACTATGTCTCGTTGGATCACATTACGACCAATCTTCAGTATCAATTATCAAGCTCAAGTGGTACTAATCAATCCAATCAGCTTCGGACAAGCAGCGAAAGGGATGAGACGATCAAAGACATAAAGGCAATAGCAGAATTGGAACTCAATGAGATTATTTCGCATAGCTATCGTTCTTTGTATATTATTTTTGTATAATTCCCATCCTTACAACGACATTCTCTTACTAGGATGTTTGTCTCCTTGTACAAAAACACTTATTTCAAATTAATACAAAGCCACTGCTTTGAAAGTTGCAAATTTCTGTTTTTATTTTTCTGTTTTGTATGCGAAAACATCCAGTGATTATTTTTGAACATATGCATTTGAATATGATTACTGCTCAAAAATGCACGCATAAAAACAGAAAGACAATTGCTAATGACTTTAAGAAACAGGACAATATCTAAGGGCCATCCACAAGATCCCCGCAGATGTCTTCCCCGGCAGATTCCTTCTCCAGCAGGTACAGAGGCAGAGGCATTCTACTACAAGGTCACTTCCATATTATCAGCAGGTAACCTATTGATGTCATTTGTTCTCGCATCCCCGACAGAAGCAAAAATCTCCAATTACTGCTCCAAAACCCCCAGTGAAGTCACCAAGCTTCTCAAGATTCTCCAACAGGATTCCAGCAAAATCACCAAGCAGTTTATGAAGTTCACCTTCCGCAACAAATTTTTGTATATCTCAAGTAGTTTATAAAACCTTATCCCTAGTAGAGTTTATTTCTCTAGCTACGGAAATTCATCCCTCAGCGGAGTTTATTTCTCCAAATTGGTGAAATCTTTCAACAGAGCTCTCCCCCTTGGCAGAATCATTCTCGAACAGAAGTCGAAGATACTAAGCAGAGAAAGAGAATCGCCAACAAAACTATCTCCGTTCACTATCCCCAGCAGAAATTAAAGAATAACTTTCTTCACTCACCAACAGCAGTCTGAGATTCAGCTTCCCAGTACTCTTCAGTAGCAGTCACGGATTTATTTTCCCGGACAAAGATCCTGCACAACAGCATTACATGTTCATACATCATGGCATGTGCATACAAATACATATATCATAATCTCATTTATTTTGGGATCATCATGCAATTCATACATCATGACATAGCATGAAACTGATTTTACCTTTTCAGGTTAAATTAACAGACAGACAAACACTATCAAAGATTAATGACCGAAACCAGACGAGGAAACTATCTCCACGACCAAGTGGTATGAACTCCCGAAACAAGACGGGCTTACCAACAAATGCAGCAGGCTACAGATTAATGCCCTGGACAGACAGGGAAACTATCTATGCGACCAACAAAACAAGTTCTGGATTAATGCCTAAAACTAGCTAGGAGAACTATCTACATGAAGAGATTGAAGATTAATACATGTAACAAGCCAGTAAAACTATCTGTGGACGATCGACAAATTTACAAATTCCAGATTAATACCTGAAACCAGACAGAACAACTATCTCTGAACAAGCTGATTGTAGATTAACACCTAAAACTAGACAGGAAAGCTATCTACATGACCAAACAAAGAAATCTTACACGGGTTCCTTCTCGGCATCCAGATGCAGTCTAACACTGACTCATCCTGAAACGGCCCTATACAGGCTCTTTCTAGTACATTTCCAGATAATGATTAATTCCATTATCTCCAGCAAATCACTGCAAACCTGGACTTTAACTAGAATACAGCAAACTGTCATCTCTCCAGAGATAACTCTTCAGCAGAGCCTTAGACAACTGAAGTTCCTAGACTCTATTCCCAACAGTGTTTTCCTCAAACAGGAGAACAACAAAGACCCACATTCCCCAACAGACCCCTCCTCAGACAGCGGGAACAGGAACCCCAAAGGGACCATGTGTAAATCAGCATCTATTTTGGATGGCATCTTTAAGCCCATCTCTGATGAATCTCTGTCATCTCCTCCAAATGACATTTGTAAGCCCATTCCCTACATCATCAATCATCAGTGTTATTTCATACGTGTGTAAATTTCTGGGCACTCTAGTGTTCAATCATCTTCCACCTTCAGATCACGAAAGGCAGACAAGCCAATCTAAATCCTTAGGTTTAAGAAGATTGAACAGGGGTAGCTGTTGTACCCGAAAATTTGCCCTCTCATATTTTCCCAAGATCTTTCTCTTACATGATAATCACAAGCATTTAATTAAAGGAAAGATAAATTTTTTTAAAGATAAACAAGGAGTCTTCGATTAGTATTTTGACTAAATTTTTTGATTGGCATGTTAAAAGGCCTTTTCGATTGGTATTTGGATAGGATTCGATTGAACATCTAACTTCCTCCAAGCTTGCTTCAAATTTCTAAGCTTTGATTGAAGCCTTGGCCTGTTGCTTGTTTGCTGCATACAAGCTTCGACTGGGCATGTATTTCTTTGGAAACAACTTCCTTCGATTCAGAAAGGAAGGGCTTCATATTGGTGCTCCTTCGATTGAACCTTTGATTGCTACCTGCATGCAAGCTGGATCCCTGTTTCAATTATGCATTTGTTTTCCTTGGAGCAAGCTTGTTTCCTGCTTCTACTAGGAAAATTATCTCTCTGGGCATGCCTTCAGCGCACAAACAAGAACTTCTCCAAACTGGCCTTTGACCTACAAAGCTCCTACTGGGAAAAAGACCCCTCAGCGTGTCACCAGCGTACGTATGCCTCTTCAACTTGCCTTCAGCATACAAGGCCAAGACTCCTTCAGGGTTGCCATTGATCCACCAGGAAAAAAGCTTCTTTTGATGTGCCAGGAAAAAAGTTGCCTTCGACTACAAGGCACTGGCCACCTTTGTGCCAGCTTCGCCTAGGCAATGGCCTCCTCTACGCCTGCCTTGACTTGCTTCATGCTAGCATCCACAAGGCATAGGCTACCTTGGTGCCAGTTTCAACTGGGCGCTGACCCCCCTTTTGAAACAATTGTATACACTTCAACGCACATGATAGCCCATGTGAAGGACACACCAAAGGCCCATTCGAAGGGAACACCAAAAGGACCATCTAAAGACCCATTCGAAGGAAGTAATACTAGAGCATGTCGAAGGGTACACAAGAGGTACATTTGAATAAGCATGCAGAAGGCCCAGTCGAAGGCTACACAAAGGGGTCCATTCGAAGAAACTTTCAAAAGGCCCATTCGAAGGGTGCACAAGAGGTCCAGTCGAAAAAGGCAACTAAAGACCAGTCGTAGAGAAACACTAGAGGGCATTCGAAGGAGCCAAAATGTCCACATACATTCAAATTTCAAAAGAGGACAAGATCCCATGTTTTTGGCCAACGTTACAAAACTTCATTCATGGTCTTGAAAACATTTGTTTATGGCAGTTTAAACTATTGTCTTCTTGTCCCCTCTATTCTACTCTATATAAGCAGAGTGTTTGCAAGCCAAATGGACAGTTACACACACATTGGAGAGACGTTGCCTCATAAACCCACCAAAGTATTCAAAAAATATTATAAGTGATCCAAATCAAAGAAACCCTTAAAAAAAGGTACCCACGTCCAGAAGCCAAATCGACGCAATCATCAAACAAGGATACCCACACCCATCATCACATATTCATCTATCAATCATTGGTAAGAATTGGTAAAAATATTAATCTCTACATTTGCATGACACATTAACATTTGTAGTTTTCATTCAATTTGTGGTTCAAGACTGAAGACCTGGGTTCGACCCCAGGTCTGCCTTTGTTTTGCTTCTGACGCTTGTTGCAGATCCAGCATAAATAAGGCCAGTGTGTACAAAATCAAAGGACCCGGGCTTGGCACCCAGGTCATGCTTTTCGTTTTGGCTAACATACCTGTGCAGATACAGTGCCCTCATAACATCCACCCATGGATCAAAAGACAATTATCTCTCCCTGGGTCGAAGAACAAACATCCTTCCTTGGATCGAAGGCTACCCTTTTTCCTCTGGGTCGAAAGCCACCTTCCCCTGGATCGAAGGATCCCCTCACTCCTTCATATTTTATTTTTGTTCTTTTTATTTTTTTATTGATCTTTTTATTTAAATTAATCTTATATCCAAATCACACAAAAAAACATTAGGCTAGTGTATTTTCTAATTAAATTAATTTTGTAAATAAAAAAATAAATTATTTTAACATCTTTCTTAAAATTAAAATTATAAAGATTTAGGCTTTGTTTCTTTTACACATAAAAAAACAAAACAAAAAGATTTTTATTTCTTAGGATATTTTTAGACGTTATTTTCAACTTCACGCGCGTTTATTTAATTCACATTTTTATTATTAATGTACCTGCTCACTGGATGTAATAGATTAAAGCTAGGACATTTATTGCTTTATCCCCCTCATTCTTGTATAGTGTAAATCCCCTCCCAAAGCATTGTAATAGCGTATATTTAAATTCCTGCACTTTAATATTCTGCAATATTTATTAACTGCTAGTAACTAGGTGTGAATGATAATACTAATAATCAAACGCTAGTAAACTTAACAAAAAAGACAAAAATAACTGAACTGAATCAATTGCACATATACACCTCTAGGGTACCCACTTTGGTTGCCTTTAGAAATAAAACAGTCATGAGGCAGGAACACTTTAGCAAAGACCCATAAATCAAAAGATCATAGTCCCTCGATGACCCTACAGTTGCCTTTTCGGTAAATGATCTAGTCCCTAAACAAAATTGCTAAAGCGTCTCTACAAGTTGCCTTCGTAACTGTAAATGTCCCTTCGAATGTCCCTTATACATCCAACGATAAGGCTACCTACTCACTAATAGTAGGATAGCGCTGTCTAAAGGATAAGAGGAAAAGAACGACCCTTTTCGAGTATAAAAGTAGATAGCTGTTAGAAGCTTGCCCAAAAAACATTTTTGCACTTACACAAAAAACTACTTTTCAAAAACATTTTCAAGACACTTTGTATACTTTCTCCATATTTCCGAGAAACATTACAAAGTCTACCGCACTAAGGCATTTCAAAACATTTTTTTTAAACACACAAAGCACAAAGGTATTTTAAAATGAGCAAACCTCTAAGAGCCCATAGACAACTACAGATGGAAAGGATGCTAACACCTTCCATTACCATAATCTACCCCCTTACTCAGAAAACTATCAAAAAGGTCTTTTACTGTTCTTTTCACCCTTTCCTTAATTTGGATAAAAGAAAAAGTCGATGGCGATTCTTGCTTACCGCAACATTTGCAAACACAAACGTAAAACCAGTAGTATATAACAGTCAGTTCTGCCACCGTATCACAGGGACCGAAAGATACTTGTATCAAAATGCGCCAAAGAAGTGTTCTCCTGTTGCAAGATGTCAACGACGGTATAAGTGAGGGAGCATTTTGGACTCACACTTAAGGGGGAGTGTTGGAATAATATAACAAGTGTGAGTAAGTGGGGAAATAGTCCCACATTGGATAGAAATATAGAGACTTGATAATATATAAGTGAGAGAATCCACTCACCTATAACCTTAAGATTTTAGGTGGATAAGTGGCGTGTCTCTCACAAATGTGTCTATCTCTACACTATGTATTGATTTCATCCCTTATTTCATAATATGGATCCATTTTTCACAATGGCACTTTTCATGGCTTGTGCGAACGAGTCGTGAACCTCATCAATTCTCAAGTCACAATCATGTTCAAGTGAATAAATAATATAATCTTTTGAAATAATTGGTCTTACTTTCCTTTCAATTCTTCTTATGACTTATCTTGGATTTCTTTCATCACTTGTTTCTGCTCATTTGTGACTTGCACACTGTCAATTGGTTCATAAACTATATGTTCATTTTGTAGATTTTGAATATTGATTTATTATTCATGTGTTGTATGACGGTAACTCAACCAGAGTGATAACAACTTAGGAAGATTATTTAATTGAAGAAAATTCACCACGAGTCTCCATAATGTCCACTTACATGATTTCTCACTATAGGGTAAAATATATATAACGTGCAAGTATACACAATCTATAGTAGCAAGTGATGAAAATTAAGAATTTTGTTCCCACAGTGAGTTTAATGGGTCGTTCCCGCAAGGAGTGCAATAATGAATCCTATTAATGGGCATGAGCAAAGATAACAATAATAGATGTTGTCACGAGTTCAATTATAAATAAGAATAATATGATAAGTTACTTTAAGAAGTTAATTTATAATAGGAAACATGTTGGGCAATGATTCATTTAATAGACTTTTTCTAGTGTGTGTGTGTGTGTGTATGATGTGATATGTAGAGACAAATGAGGTTATAAAGTGATATAAATGCGTATTCATATATCATCAGCGCATATGCAAGAAAGTAAGCGGCAAATTCCTAAGCCTCATATTAACTTAACTGCATATCTTCGTTTATTCTGATTTCCACTATGATTGTAGCTCTTTATGCCTAAAGTAGTTATTCTAATGAATATGCTCATTCTACTATTTTAAATCATATATCATGATATATGCTTGTTAATGGATTCCTCACAAACTTTTATCTATTCCTGAGATAATCAACCAAAGAAACATATGTATAATAATAAAAATGCAAAGATAAAATAAGATGTTAATACCACAACATATAACACAAAATAGTATTACTATTAAACTTCACATTTCTTAACATACAAGAGTTTAGCTCATGATGAGCAAAGTAGATACATTAACATTGGGACTTAAGTTGAACATTCTTAAACACATAATGAAAAATAATAAAAACCTAAGAGTAACAAGACGTCTGCTAGCAATATTCAATCAACAAGAGACATGTTTTTTCATGCTATAGTAAGCAGCTCTCTACTCAAAAGAGTAAAAAATAGAATACTTCCACACTTTACTCAACTTTCTTCTTAGAATTTTTCTTAAGCTTTTCTCTCTGGATCTAAACCTCTTTTCATTTCTTCTTAAAGGTCCTTTTATATGCAACTTCTTTTAAAGTTTCATAAGGTATTGGGTCATGGTATTATTAATTATACATCATATTTGGCCATTGAGAATCAACATACTCCCTCCTTTTTCCCTTATGTACCAGTATTGGGTGAGGTACATAATGCATGCAGGGGACAACATGACATGTGGAAGATCTGCTATGCAAGGGAACAAGTCGCGTGTTGATTCCATCGTTTGTATTATTTGTAGTCTTTTATCCTATAGTGTTTGATCTTATATGTTCACTTTCCAGCTTTGTTATTTTCTTCCTTCGCCATTATCCTTCCAACTTTGCCTTCCACTAGATTTTTCTCAATCCATTTATCATTTTCTGGCTCTAAGGCTTGCTAGAAGTGAGTGTCTTCCTGGAACGCCGGTACTTGTCACCAGAGTGACTCCTACACGTGCATAAAACACATAAAATTTACAAAAGATATCACCTAGTGTGCTTCTTACTAAACTAGCTAAAATATCAAAATTCATCTAATTACTTCAAATTAAATTAAGCAAAGCAAAATGAAATCAAGTATTAAGGGCTTAAATATCTCACAATTAATGAGTTATCACACCCCAAATTTGAATCATTACCTATCCTCAGATGATGTGACAGATGCCAAGAAAGACAAACTAAAAAAATAAACCATACTTAGCAATTGTTATAGAACTAATACTTGTCATTGTTCAATGAACTACATCAAATATTTGGCATAAGTTAACCGACCAGTTTATAGTGTTTCATCATGTGTTTGTAATCCATGATGCGTAGTGTCATGTCAGAAGTCTTCATTGAAGATATATCGTATAAATACTAGTTTGGTTGCTCTCTTCTATGGTCAAAGACATTGCTTTCAATTTTAGAAGTGGGGGTTTACTAGCTTACTCCCTCCGGTCTGGAATATAAGCAACAAAAAAATTCAATGATCTTAAATATAAGCCAAAGATACATATAATTATAACTGTAATATAGTAGGAGAACTGACTTTTTGATTTTATCCAAACGTGTGGATAGCTAGAGTCGCCACCGACTTTTCTTTTATCCAATATTTAGGAAAGGTGAAAAGAACAGGAAAAACCTTTGATAGATTTTGAGTTCGGGGGGTAAGTTATGAAAAGGGAAGGTGTTACCACCATTTTCATCCATAGTTATCTACGGGCTCTTAATTTCTTAGATCACTTTTGAAAAATTGCTTTGTGCGTGTGTGATTTGTTTGAAAATATTTTGAAATGCCAATGTAAGGCTAACTTTGTAATGATTCTTGTATCAGTCCTCAAGAATGTATATAAAGTTTTTCTTTTAAATATTTGTTTTAAAAGTGTGATGTGAGAAATGTTTCATTTGTGAGCTAGCACTCAAGAGTCCTACCCACTAAAGTCTTTCTTGTTATTTTCCTTCTCCTTTGGAGACAGTACTCTCCATAACATTAGTTGATAGGTAGCCCTATCTATTGGATATGAAGGGACAAGCGTAGCGTCATCATATGCTCATCGAAGGGAACATGTAAGGATACTTTAACAATTGTATCAGAGGGACTATCATCATTTTGTAGGCAACTCAGAGGATCATCGAGGGACTGTGATCTTTATTCGAAAGGGACTATGATGATTATTCGATAGGGACTAAGATGATTTAATCAAGGGTCTTTTGCTAAAGTATCTCTACTTTCGAGGGACGTGACAAATATTCGTAAGGCAACAAGAGTGGTTACCCTAGAGGTGTAAGTGTGAAGAGTGTGTTAATTTCAGTTATTTAGTCTTGGAATTAGGGTTTTCTAGATTGCTTTTAGTCTTGCCATGCAAACCCTAGTGTTGTACCCCAAAATTTGCCCTCTCATTTTACTCAAAACATACTCCTAGAGATCCTCAATTTGCTCAAGTTTGCCCAAGAGTTGACCAGACAAACTCTCTCCTAAGGCAGTGTGTCTCAAATTAGGGTTTCCACTTTCATCAAGATGTGTGGATCACAAAGGCCCCAAATGCTCTCCAAGGACCTAATATGTTCCCAATATTCTCCATGTCAAGTCTCATGCCTTTCACAAGAAGTTTGCTCAGTCAACTGCTCAGATGCTTAAGAATCGACTGTATTAGGTCAAAAGTCAACTGTGGCCCACATACAGTCAAACTTTAAGATTTTTGGTCAACATCAACATTGTGAAGTTATATCCATCATTTGATCAAGGGTTGATCATTATTCCCCAAGTGTTGTACCCCAATTTTTTCCCCTAAGATTCCCCAATCATATCATGTCAACTTGATCAATGACAAGATCACATTAGGGTTGGTTCTTCATCTTGCTCTATCTCCTATCTTTAAGTTTGCCCTTGAGGTATTTCCAAGCACCTTGGTTGTGTATATTGTATATGTGGTTATTGACTAACCTCTAATCAAAATACAAAAATATTTGTCTTTGTCCTTGCACAATTTGTGTTTTGTAGGTACCAAGTCAAAACATCTAACAAATAAGCTCATGCAAAGTTGATTGATCCTATTGTGGAAAAAAATCCAGCATGCATCGACCCATAAAGGTATGCATCGACTCATTTTGTTGTGCATGACCAGCATTTGTCGACACATGCATGTATGTATCGACTCATCCTAATTGTAAAACTAGCATGTGTCGACACATACGTGTTATGTATCGACTCATGCAGTTTGTGTGGTTCTGTAATGAGTTGAAATAACAATATGTATCGACATATAAAGGCATGTATCGACACATGCTATGTTATGAAGCTAGGATGTATCGACACATACCACGTATGTATCGACTCATAATGGAAAAATGCACGTGTTTTTAAAAAAAAGGTAGCAAATTCAAATTGTTATCATTTTTTGCTCCAATTTTTTTTGCATAATTTGAAATTATATCATTAATTCAAATTTGGCTCCAAGAATCAATTACCAAATTACCACTAATCCCAATTCTAAAACTCTATAAATAGAGACCTCATTTCATTTAAATGACAAGCTTTTGATAGCCAAAATCATCTTGCTAAAAAATCTCTCAATCCTCTCCATTTTTACCAAATTCACTCAAAGCTCCATTTTCAAAAAGTTAGTAAGCTTTGCATTGAAGCTTACTAATCTTTGAGCTAAACCTTCATCCAAACACTTTTTCTCCATCAATTCCCTACATTCGAGCTTTGGTGATTGATTCTTGTTGTTGAATTGAAGCAGGTTCTGAAGTTGTTGGATAATTCTCAAATTCTACCTTTGGTAAGTTGGATCATCATCTTTAACAATGTGATCTCTTGTGGATTTCTGGTTTTGATTCATTGAGCACTATTTTATAACTCCATTAATGCTATTTTCTCAAAATTTGCTGGAACTTTCATGCTGAATTGGATCCATGATCATAAGGTGTTTGATGAAAAGTTGGAACAAGAATTTGATTTTTTTTAAATGTTGTTTTCTACTAATTTTTAACAGGTTGCAATCAATTGTTGTAACATTGCAATTAATTGTCACAGAAAATTGATTTGATAAAAAACTGCATTGATGCAATAGGTTGCTGTCTAGGCACAATTGATTGTAACAGTGCCAAAAATACTTTTGCTGCCTTATTTTGGGACTGTTTTGACTCAAATATTTTTCTGCACTCTCTTTGATGGATAACTTGGATTGCAATTTCAAATGTTTAATTTGTTCTTAAACTCAATGGACTTTGTGATGTAGATGAAGCTGGATAAATGTTCATCAATTCAAATCTATCAAAGAATGAATTATTTAATTCATTCTTGGTGCTTTGGATTAATGATATATTTAGTGCTTTAATCTATCTAGAGGAGTGGTTGAATTTAAAGATGAAAGGATTTTGAAATGGTAATCCAAATTAACTTATCATTCCCTTCCCTCTTCATCTTATCCCTTTCTTTTTCTAATTGTGCTACATGTTAAGGGATGGTGATCTCTATATCATTTATCCAAACATGAAGTACATAGATTGCTATTGACCGGTCTCAAAATAGGTGCGACTTCTACATAAGTCCACTTACGATTGCTTAACATAGCGCTAAAGTTTGTCCCGATTCGAATAAATGATCATTCGTGGCCCAAACTTATGATTGCAAGCCCAAGTATGTTAATTTGATCTCTTTGATCCAATAACCTTGAGATTCATTGTGTGGAGGCTTTGGTTCTACCAATCCTCTAATGGATCTACAACACCTTTGGTCAATGCGGATCACTTAAACATCGTTGATCATTACATGTTACTTTTTTTGAGGATTCCAAAATGGATGATATACTTGACAAAAAGCAAATGCAACTTGTTGTGTGGAGGCTTTGGTTCTACCAATCCTCTAATGAGTTCCAAATGCAAGTTTCAAGATGGTCATCCAACTAACCACTAATTTCTAACAATTTACTTTACTTTATGCTTTATAATTTTTTATGCTTTAAGCACCATTTAATTTAAGCATTTACATTTCATGTCATCTTTTTATTTTGCTCACTTGAGCATTTATTTTTATGTCATTTTTTATTTTACTCACTTGAGCTTTTCTTTTCCTTTTAAAGACACCTAATAATCAACCTGAACCATAAAAATCTTTAATGATATTTGGACTATTGGTTACTATCCTTGGCATTATGGAGCATTGGACTTCTTGGACTTAGGATTAGAGACCTTGGCCTATCTTGGAGACTTTGTGACCTTAATTCATTATTTTGTCTGGAGTTCTTGAGGTTTACCTCAAGACATTGGGTTGTTTGTTTGTTTTGTGTGCAGGTTATTGTGACTACACCCTTTGTTTGTAATCTGGAATTCATTCGTATACAGCCGTTACTCTGCCCAATTTTTGCGAAGACTTAATACACTTGAAGTTTGATTCTCTCAAGAGGTCTAATATCTTTGCTTGCTTGGTTCTAATCCGAAGAATGGGAATTCTATATTGACTCATAATGTCAAGTATTGGCTTCTTGTTGGTTAGATGGTCCTTATCCCTAGATTTTACCTTATGCTTTAGGATAGCCTCTTCTTCTCCTCACATCTTCTTTAATTTCAAAAAATATTCTCCCTCCTTTTGAAAACTTTTCTTGTTTTGAAACTTGAAACACTTTCATAATAAACTTGGACTTATGTCCATGCATTTTCAAAACATTTTCATAAATAAATTTCAATTAATTTAATAATACCTTGACATTTTTGTGAGAAGACTAAAAGTCAACCAATCTCATTTCAAACCATTTTTTCCACTTTGACTTTTTATGTTAAAAACTTTTCTTAAAAGATTAGACTCTTGTCAATCCTTGTAGTGATGCAAACAACTATACTTCTACAATATGTAGTAAAGAGAGATATTTTCCACTTGGGTGTTGAGTGAGGCATTGTTGATTTTAAAATCCAAGCCATATCCTCCACTTTGAGATGATGCAAATTCTCCTTTCTCATGATTGTGGGTAGTAAGTATATTTTCCACACGGACAATTGCGATGATGTCTTATCTCATAAAATTAACCAACACATTTGTGTTTCAAATTTTTAAAAGAGGAACTACGCGTACCCTGATCCCCTATTGCACGAAAGGTGGTACGTAGGCACTAAAGGTTCGCAACCGCGGTGAGTGCAAAAATTATAAAAAAAATATATTTCTTTTCTCACCTCCACTATCTTTTTTTTTATATAACACATTTTTATAACCAAAATATACAGATTTTACAAAGAGGTTCCTGCGGAGTACCGTAGATGTTTAGGGTGCTAATACCTTCCCTTTGCATAACCAACCCCCTTACCTTGAATCTTTCCCCCTTTTTTTTGGTTTATTCGCTCTTTTCCCATTCCTTTGGAAACAATAAAGCGCGGTGGCGCTTTTTACTTTGATTTTCATAAAGTCTAGTCAATCCAATGGCTTAGTCTTGAACATTTCTACCGCTACAGAAAAATGGCGACTTCACTGGGGAAAGATTGACCTCTTGCTAGTCCATCCCTAAGTGGGTTAAACCTATCTTTGTTTATATATGTATATGTGTTATTGTGTTTATGTGTTATATTTGTATATATGTTTGTTTGGATTTTCCTGGTTTAGAGGGTGCTTGGTGATTACTCATAAGTCCTATACCTTGACTTGGGAAAACTTTAAGATAGTACGGGAGGTATAGTCATGTTAACTTTGAGGGAGTAATCCCAAAAAAGGAGGCATGAGATCCCCCACTCAGTGGAGGCCCCTTTGATTGTAGTGTCGTTTACCGAGTAATCGGGAAGACGTACTGCTTTTGACCTGGGAGCCTGCCGAAGCTGAGGACCTTAGATTACCTAACCCATATTGGACTTTTAGGTGTGTTGTACCCCAAAATTTTCCCTCCCATATTTCTCAAAACATTGCAAGAAAAATCCCCAAATAGCTCAAGGTAGCTCAAGAGTTGGTCAGCCAAGCTATCTCCTAAGGCAGTCTACCCCAAATTAGGGTTTTGTGTTGCATCAAGATCCTTGAGTCCAAATGACCTCAAGTGCTCCCAAATGTCCTAATATGTTCTCAAGGTCATCCATGTCAAATTTTTAGCCTTGCAGAGGAAGTTTGCTCAGTCAATTGCTCAAAGGGCCAAAAGTCGACTGTGCTGGGGCAAAAGTCAACTGTGACCTACAAACAGTCAAACTTCAAGATTTTTTGTCAACATTCCTATTTTTAAGGATATTTCATCATTTGATCAAGGGTTGATCATGATTCATCAAGGATTGCTCAAAATTCATCAAGATTCAAAAGTTGCTAAATTAGGGTTTTGTAGGAAAAGTCAACTCAACTTTGATCAAGCATAAATTTCTCATACTTTATGATAAATGACCAATCCAAAGCTCATTTTGAAGAGGATTCAATTCCCTACAGTCCATATTCACACCCCAAGTTCAAAAAGTTCACTCACAAGAAGTTATGAATTTGGACATTATAGGTCATTTTTGAAAGTCAACAAAAACACCTTTTTTTCCAAAGCTTATAACTTGAGCATGGAATACCAAAATGAGATTATACCAAAAGGGTTGATTAGAAGATATCTCAAGCTTTCTAAAAAGTCAAAGAACACTTCCAAAAGTTCAAAATTGAAGAAGTTATGCATTGTTGAAGTTGTGCCTTTTTGCAAAATTGCCAAAAGTCAACTATCCCCAAAACTTCAAATTTTGCCAAATGGGCCCATTCTTTTTCACTTGATTTTAGTTTTCATTATTACCCACGTGCTCTAGCTCCAGCCATGTGTCCATATCACATTTTTATTATTTAATTTGATTTTTATTTGAATTAATTCATTTTAAATCAAATAAAATCATATAAAATCTAAAGCTTTGATAACACATGATTTGTTGGTTATTTCAGGTTCCTACTACAGCTAGCGTTACAATCAAATTCAAATCAAGGCTTGTATGCACAAAGAGATCCAAATCAAATCAAATTTGGAAGGTTTTAATGGAAGGATCAAATTAAATTCATGAGCATTGATAGGCCAGGATTTGGACCAAGTTTGTTACCCTAATACAATGCACATTACATAAGGAAACTTTAGGCATGAAAATAAGGGTTGGCAATCACTTGTAGAGGCATAACAACTTTGCAAAAAATCACAAAAAAGTGGGAGATCAAAATCAAGGTTGGAGGCATTTTCAGGGCTGGAGACATATCCCAATCGATTCCTGGCAATTCTCACAAGCTAACCTGATCCAGACAACGCGTTTCTAGACCCCCTAGTGCATTGTAAGTCCTTCGTAATACAACTCTGTTCTTGATTTCGATTCGCGTTATTCTGGAATTTATTGAACAAACTAATAGCATATTTGTGATCACAAGAACATTTGCAAGCTTTTGGTATTAACGAATTGCATTTATATGATCTGTAACAAGAATCACCATAGTTAGGGTTCTTGGAGTTTTTTTTGGGGTTTTCTGTTTCAGGTACAAATGGCCCATAAGAAGAACATGGTTTTGATCAGGAGGTCATGACGAGTTCAACCATATTCTTGGAATGTATTTATATGGCCTGAGGGAGATTTTTGAAGGAACATGCGTTTTTAGCTGCGGATAGAAATCCGCAGGTAATTTTTACAGGTTTTGGAGGACAGGGATGAACTCGTGTCATCCGTCCATTGGTTGATACAAAACGAAGCGCGCCTTTTTTTGTTTTTTCTGGCATTTGAGTTGTTTTCATATATTATTATTTCTTTGTATTATTATTACAAATGAAGCAACACAGCCCAGCAGACACCATGTTGGCATTAAGGCATTCAAAGGCTGGAGGTCAGGGGTTCGATCCCTGCCTCCAGCAATTTGTGTTTTCTTCATATTTTCCAGGTAATTGCATGCATACGCCCATCTGCAATCCACCATATGCCCTCACCCATCCAAGCGCCAGATGGCCAATGGCCAGATCTGATGGTCAGTGATTGGAGGTCCACCAAGATGTCAGTCAACGTGTGCGTACCAAATCCAAAAAGTCAAACGAGCCAGCTGTTAATGGGCCAAGGAATTGCTTTCCACACCCTTCAAAATAAGGCCCATTTCTTCCCTTTTATCATATTTTCTATTCTTTTTTATTTAGTTATTTTATTTTATTTTAATTAATTACTAACCAATCATTTTTTTTCCTTTTTATCAAAAATCATCAAAAAATATTCTTTTATCCAATAAAATTTTAGAATTCATTTTTTTAATAAACACTAATTAATTAATTAGGTTTTTAATTCTAGAAAACTTTAACCTATTTTGTAAATCAATAAAATTAATTAGATTTAATTAGGTCTTGACTACTAACTTAATTATTTTTAATTTATTTTCTTAAATAATCAAAAACTCCAAAAAAATAATTTATTTTTCATTTAATTAATTTAATTTAATTTAGTTATTCAACTTAGGATTAATTTCTTTTCTTAAATAAAAATCACAAAACAGCAATTTTCTTTCAAAAGGGTCAAAACCCTAAAATTCGCACTCGATTTAATTTCCCGCGCGCTTTATTTATTTTTATCCAATTATGTATCTGCTTACGGATTGTAATAGTTAAATAGGACATTTAATTATTTTTACCGCTTTATTTTATTTTTCAAAGGGTTTGTCTTTGGCGATGTAAATACACCGACGCCTTGTAATTTAAATTCCGCATTTCAATTCCGCAAATTATAACTGCTAGATGTTTGACAATAGGATTTGCATGACAAGACTAAATGTTTAATCTAAAATCAAGTTAGCCCACCCTTAACATGTACAAAGATAAAATTAACTGAAAACGACACACTCGCACATGCGCACTCTTAGGGTACACCCCACTTGGTTGCCTTCGTATACAGTCATTGAGTATAGGTCGTTTTAGAGGTCGTCCTCTTGTCTAAAAGATCATAGTCGCCTCGAAATGGTTACCTCAGATATTGTTGCCTCAAACAAATGATCTAAGACATTAGGGTTACCGCTAAGGTGTCTTAACATTGCTTTAGTGACCGCCTGTCCCTCATTCGAATTGACCCTCAAAATCCAACGACGGTGCTACCTACTCATCAATAGTGGGATAGCATTGTCTAAAGGAAATTAGCATAGAATGATTCCTTTTTCGAGTAGGTAGATGGTTCTTAGATACTTGCTCTTTTAAAAACAAAACTTTTTCACACTTACACTCCTTTTCGAACAAAGTTTTCAAAACACTTCATTACACTCTTGAGGACAGAAGCAAGAGTTAAATCGAAGTTTCAAACAAAAACTTTTTCAAACCCACAAGCAAAAGAAAATAATTTTGAAAACAATTGAGCAAGTACCTAAGAGCATGTAGATAACTACGGATAGAAAGGGTGCTAATACCTTCCCTTTCTATAATCTACCCCCCGAACCCAAGAAATATCTCGAAAAAGGAATTTTTCTGTGCTTTTTTTCCTTTCCTTGTTGGATAAAATAAAAGCCGGTGGCGACTCTTGCTTACCGCGACATTTTGCGAAAAAAACGCAAAACGCAAACCAGCATTCCAAAAAACAGTCAGTTCTTCCCACCGTATCACAAGGTGTAGTGCGGAAGCTATGACGGAGTAATCCGGAAGTAGTTATCACGCGATACTACGCTCGGACGAGTCTTTCTTGAGAATATTACTAATTACCGAGTTAATTGGGAAGTTGGTAATATCCGAAGGAAGGATGTAGACTATGGGAACCTCTTAGAACCTTGTTCGACAGGTGATAACTTTTTAGACCAATACCTTATGGGTAGTACCTCCGGCCTCATGCTTGTGACGTTGAACCTATGAACCCTATATGTGTGATCTTGTGTGTGATTGTTGCATCATGCATCCATGCACTCATAAGCATCTTTTGAAGAAAAAAAATATATTTCAAGGGATTTAAAGGTTTACTATTTATGAATATGTCAGGTACTTTTAACCATGGATTCTGGAAAGAGAAAGACCGGAAGATACAGTTTCAAGGATCCTAAGATAGATGAGTTGATCAGTCTAATTCCATACATTGAGTGTCCTGCAGACTTTTGGAGGAAGTATGGATCCATTATTCCTCTCATGAAGCTGAAGATGAAGGACGGTTTTCTCTCAACTTTGGTCCAGTTCTATGATCCGACATATCACTGCTTTACTTTTCACGATTATCAGTTGATGCCAACACTGGAAGAGTATTCCTATCTATTGGATTTGCCTGTTACTGATCGTGTTCCTTTTACTGGTTTGGAGGGTGAGCCAAAATCACATGAGATTGCTGCTTTGATTCATCTGGGGAAGTTTGAGGTGGAAACCCATATGACTACCAAAGGAGAGATTAGAGAATTACCAGCTCAGTTCTTATTGGAGAAGGATCGTTACTTTTCCAGGATGAAGAGTACGGTTGCTTTTGAGGCCATCTTTTCTTTGCTCGCCTATGGATTATTCTTATTTCCTAATGTGGAAAAGTTTGTCGACATTAACGCTATCATGATTTTCATGATTAGAAACCCGGTTCCTACACTGTTGGGTGATGCTTATTACTCTGTTCATCTTCGGAGTTCCTATCATGGGGGAATGATTATCTGTTGCACGCCTTTTTTGTACCGGTGGTTTATCTCTCATATGCCTCAGTCTGATGCTTTTTGGGATGTCAAGAAGGAACCTCGTTGGGCTTCTAAGATTATGGCACTTACTCACTCGAATATTGATTAGTATCATCGAGCTTACCAGGATGTGGAGATTATTGACAGTTGTGGTAGTTTCCCTAATGTGCCTCTTCTTGGTACAAAGGGAGGAATTAACTATAACCCTGTTCTTGCACGGCGACAGCTTGGTTATCTAATGAGGGATAAACCAAATAGTATTCATTTGAGTAGTTTCTTTATGAAGGAAGGAGAAGACCACAGGGAAGCTAGGGAGAAGATTGTGAAGGCCTGGCGTCATATCCATAAGAATAGTAGGAAGGATTTGGGACCTAGAAGTGTTGTTTCTTTGGAGCCATACCTTCAGTGGGTCCGATCGAGAGCCATTCAGTTTAAGATGCCGTATGCTCGGGAGACACCCATGCCTGATTTGTTTGTGAAGACCACTCCTCCCTTATTAAATGATCTGGAAGAGCTGCAGCTTGCTTTGGTTAGGATGCAACAGGAAAGGGATGCTTGGAAGAACAAGTTCCAGACTTTAGAGAGTTCCTATAGAGCAGATATGAAAAAGAGAGATGATTTGATCGAGATCCTTGAGAGTCGAGCAGTGGAGTGTATGGAGAGGCAAGGGGATTTATTTTCTCCTAAGCCTTAAACAGGTGTCGATTACTCACTTCCTGCTTCAGATGATTGGAAGGAGATTGCCATCAGACATGTGGAAGAAAACCAGAGGTTGAGAGCTCAGATTTCCAGGCTCACAGGGAAGCGCCAATGTACAGATTGATCTCCATTAGTTCCTTTTCTCAGGATTTTATATTGTATTTTCATCTTGTACTTGGGATCATTGAAACTTGTAATCCATTTTAAAGTTATTATAATGAAAGTTTTCAGTATTTCAAAAGCTTTATTACTTTGATATTTGCAATGTGTCTATAATCCATAAATCCCTTGAAATATTAAATGATAAAATAAAAATATTCATATGAATTATATATCATGCATCATATTATACATATTTCTTGCATTTGTTATGCATATCCAGGTGTCTTACCCAGTTTCTTTGCTTCACTCAGCAAGCTGACTCATCACTACAACACTCGGGCTAACTTCAAAAAGAAGATGGATAACTTAGAACAGGAGAATCGCGAGCTACACGGAGAAGTTTCTGCTTTGAAGGCTGGCCTGGCCAACTTGACTACTCTGATGGAAGCTCTGGTGGCTGCTCAGAATCATCCACCGAGTGTTCAACCTCAAGCAACAAGGGAAAATGTTGAAGTTCCTATTGTTCTTGTATCTGCTACTTCGACTGTTGTTCAAAACTGTATGCCTCAGGGTTATCCGTGGGGAATGCCAGAGAATTTTGCACCTGAAGGTTTCAATCTTGGCCCTCAAGATGCTCCAGTGGTCCAAAATGTTGCACCTCTTATGGTGCATACTGTTCCTGCTGCACCTCCTTCGATGAATTTTGTTCCACTTGTTAATGAAGATGTGTGTCGTCCTTTCCCTCCGTCGAGTGAAGACTTGGGTCTTTACGACATAATGGATGATTTCCAAGAGCGGTTTTATAGAATGCAAAAAGAGATGAAAGCTCTCAGGGGAAAAGAGCTATTTGGGCAGAATGTGAATGAGCTGTGTTTGGTCCCTAATGTTAAAGTGCCCGCCAAGTTCAAGGTCCCGGATTTTGAGAAGTACAAGGGAAACACTTGCCCTCGTGCTCACTTGGTGATGTATGTGAGAAGAATGTCTACCCACACTGATGATCAGTGTCTGCTGATTCACTTTTTCCAGGATAGTCTGACTGGCGCAGCGTTGAAATGGTATATGAGCTTGGACAGCGTCAACATCCATACTTTTAATGATTTGGGAGAAGCACTCATTAAGAAATACAAGTACAATATGGACATGGCGCCTGACCGTGACCAACTTAGGGCCATGGTTCAGAAAGACAGAGAATTGTTCAAAGAGTATGCACAGAGATGGTGCGAAGTGGCTGCACAAGTGATTCCTCCCATGGAAGAGAAATAAATGACCAAGATTTTTCTGAAGACGCTGGGAGCTTTCTAATACGAAAGAATGGTAGCAAGTGCCCCAAGTGATTTTACAGAGATGGTAGGAATGGGTGTCCGCCTAGAAGAGGCAGTAAGAGAAGGCCGTTTGACAAAGGATGAAGGATCTGGAGGTATGAAAGAGCCAGCTTATGGGTTTACCAAGAAGAAAGAGGGGGATACAAATGTTGTTATATAAGAGAGAAGAGTAAAGGATCCTAGAAAGAATTATCAGCGTCATCAACAAGTCGCCTCAGTTACTCCTGTTATGAATGCCACTCTGAATACTGTTGCTTATCAGAGACCGTCCCAGCAGGGGAATCAAGGGTATAATCAGATAAGGGAGAACTATGATCCTATTCCCATGAGATATGCAGAACTATTACCAGCATTGGTTCAGAAGAAGTTGGTCCAGACACGACCACCTCCAGTTGTACCATCACCATTGCCTTGGTATTACAAAGCAGACCAGAGGTGTGTCTTTCATCAGGGAGCACCAGGGCATAATGTTGAGAATTGTTATCCTTTGAGGACTAAAGTGCAAAGGTTGGTGAAGTCTGGAATTTTATCTTTCAAAGACGTGGGACCTAATGTGAAAGACAATCCTCTACCCAAGCACGGGGGAATGAATGTTGTAAATATGGTGGCCGGTTGTCCAGGCGACTTCCAGATTTTTGACATTAATCTGGTTAGAGGAAATTTGGTGAAGATGCATGCAGACCTCTGTGAATTCAGTTATTATACGCATGACCATGCCGGATGTGCTATTTGCAGTATAAATATACAGGGTTGCGAGAAGATAAAGGCTGATTTACAAGAGATGATGGATGAAGGTTTAATCCATATAATCAGGCCTAGGGCAGAATATGAAGAGGAAGTGAATATGGTTTCTGGATGTCCAGGTGAATTCAAATTTTTTGATGTGGATCATTTGAATGAGGATCTCGTGCAGTTGCATGCTACCTTCTGCCGTATTGCTGGTCAGGTGGAACACCAATATGGATCTTGCATAGTTTGTTGTCAAAACCCCTGAGGATGTTCTATTGTGAGGGAAGGTGTTCAGTTGTTGTTAGACAATGGAAATATCAAGATCACAGGGCAGAGAGATGATTATCACGAGATTGATATGGTTAAAGTTTGTTTGATGGAAGAAGAGTCAGAGGAAGAGTATGCCTCTGTGGATGAGTATTTCTCTTCAGACAAAGATTTGTTTTCCAGAAATGACTTTTTGAGGGCTGATTGTGTTGAGGAAGGGGTGAATGTCATTGTACCTTGTTTTGGTGCACCCGCTCATCTTGAAGTGGAGTACCATAGCAAACCAGCTGTTTCCCCATTGGTAATTAGTCTGCCAGGTCCTGTTCCCTATGAATCAGATAAGGTTGTGCCTTACAAATACAATGCTACAATCTTGGAAGATGGGGTGGAGATTCCCATCCAGCCAATGCCAGATGTTGGAAATATAGTTGAGGATAGCAGGGTGACCCGTAGCGGTCGGGTGTTTGCGCCGGTTATTCGAAGGGATGTTGTTGCTGGGAAGAAAATTGTTGAAAATGATGAGCCTAAGAAGATTGTAGGAGGGACTAGTGGAGCTACATTAGAGAAAGAAGTGGATGATATCTTGAAGATAATTAAGATGAGCGACTACAAGATTGTAGATCATCTATTGCAGACTCCTTCTAAGATATCCATCCTAGCTTTGTTGATGAATTCCTCTGCTCATAGAGAATCATTGATGAGAGTACTAGACCAAGATTTTGTGGAGAATGACATGCCGTTAGATCAGTTCAGCAGCGTAATTGGAAGCATTACGTCATGTAACAATTTGAGTTTCTGCGATGATGAGTTAGCAGATGAAGGGAGGAATCACAACCTGGCCCTCCACATATCTATGAACTGCAAGAATGATTTGATGTCCAATGTGCTAATTGATAACGGATCCGCGCTGAATGTTATACCGAGGAGTACCCTCATGAAGTTAAAGTATCAAGGAGCATCTATGCGCCCGAGTGGCATCATTGTGAAGGCTTTTCATGGGTCAAGGAAATCTGTTATCGGTGAAGTGGATTTACCCATCCATATAGGACCACATTTGTTCTTGATAACCTTTCAGGTCATGGACATTATTCCCACATATAGTTGTTTGTTAGGACGACCATGGATACACGAAGCAGGGGCTGTCACTTCAACTCTGCATCAGAAGTTAAAATTTGTGCGTGAAAGGAAGGTAGTGATTATAAATAGGGAGCAGGCATTGTTGATATCTCATCTATCCTCTTTCAGTATTATAGAAGCGGATGAGGCTGCTGTTGGAACCCAGTTCCAAGCCCTATCTATTGACAACATAAAGAGGAATGAGAATTATGTGGTTTCGCTGAAGGACGCGCAGCAGGTTGTGCGCAAAGGTCATAATGCAGTTTGGGGACAACTGGTAGATCCACCCGTGAACAAAAGCAGAGTTGGTTTGGGTTTCTCTTCGAAGATTGGAAAAGGCGAAAGTTTGAAGTCAAAGTCTTCTGTGAACAGTTATCATGATGTTTTCTGCAGCGGAGGCTATCTCCATCCAACTGGTTCTGGAATTAATGTTGTTGAAGAGGATGAAGCAGAGCAGGAAGTACCGAATTTTGTGACGCATAGAGTCCGAGTTCAGAACTGGGTCACCATTGATGTTCCTTCTTGCATACATATTTCAAAGTAATTTGTTTTGTTAATCTGTTTCTTTCTTTTGAAAAGCTTTCACTCTGCCCAAGGTGAAAGTTTTGTATGGGCTTATCTGTTTGCTTTGACTTTTAAGATCATTAATAAAAGTTGTCTTTGCTTCCAAAATTATGTCTTTATTTTCTTCTTTTTCTTGGGAAATGGTAATCAAATAAAAAACCCTTTTCAAAATAAATAATAACTGAAAATTAATCTGCATGATCACTTGTTATATGTGTCAATTTCTAAAAGCAATCATAAATCACATGTGCAGATTAATTAAAAAACCTGTTGAATACAATGACCCTGCACCCTCTCCCAACTTTGATTGTCCTGTGTTTGGGGCTGAAGAAGAAGATTATGATGAGATTCCAGAAGAGGTCTCACGGTTTCTTGAGCACGAGGAAAATACCATTCAACCATATAAGGAGCCTTTGGAAGTGATTAATTTGGGTTCAGAAGAAGATCTGAAGGAGATTAAGATTGGAGCATCGTTGCATCCTGATGTGAAAAGCGGGTTGATTGAGCTATTGAAAGAGTATGTGGATATTTTTGCTTGGTATTATCAAGACATGCCTGGTCTAGATACAGACATTGTTGAGCATCATTTTCCATTGAAGCCAGAGTGTCCGCCAGTTAAGCAAAGGTTGAGAAGAACTCACCCAGATATGGTAGTAAAGATCAAAGAGGAGGTCCTAAAGTAGATTAATGCTAGTTTTCTTATGACGTTAGTATATCCTCAATGGATTTCCAATATTGTCCCAGTACCAAAAAAAGACGGAAAAGTCTGCATGTGCGTAGATTACAGAGATCTAAATAAAGCTAGTACGAAAGATGATTTTCCATTGCCTCACATTGACATGTTAGTTGGCAGCACAACAAAATTCAAGGTATTCTCGTTCATGGACAGATTTTTCGGGTATAATCAAATAAGGATGGCTCCAGAGGACATGGAAAAAACAACGTTTATCACACCCTGGGGAACATTCTGTTACAGAGTGATGCCCTTCGGGTTGAAGAACGCTGGTGCAACGTACCAAAGGGCTATGACAACCATATTCCATGATCTGATGCACAAGGAAATTGAAGTATATGTTAATGATATGATTGCAAAATCCCAAACTGAAGAAGGGCATATAAAAGATTTGTTGAAGTTGTTTCAGCGTTTGAGGAAGTATTGTCTCTGCTTGAATCCAAATAAATGCACCTTCGGAGTTAGATCAGGAAATTGTTGGGTTTTATTGTTAGCTAGAAAGGAATTGAAGTTGACCCTGATAAAGTCAGAGCAATTCAAGAAATACCAGCACCAAGAACTGAAAAGCAAGTCAGGGGTTTCCTCGGGCGTTTGAATTATATCTCCAGATTTATTTCTCACATGACTGCAAAGTGTGAACCGATCTTTAAGTTGTTAAAGAAAGATCAAGGTTGTGTGTGGACGGATGACTGCTGTGATACGGTGGGAAGAACTGACTATTTTTTGGAATGCTGGTTTGCATTTTGCGTTTATTTTCGCAAAATGTCGCGGTAAGCAAGAGTCGCCACCGACTTTTATTTTATCCAACAAGGAAAGGAAAAAAAGCACAGAAAAATTCATTTTTCGAGATATTTATGAGTACGGGGGGTAGATTTATAGAAAGGGAAGGTATTAGCACCCTTTCTATCCGTAGTTATCTACGGGCTCTTAGGTACTTGCTCATCATTTTCAAAATGTTTTCTTTGTGCTTGTGGGTTTTGAAAAGTTTTTGTTTTAACTTCGATTTAACTTTTGCATCTGTCTTTAAGAATGTAATGAAGTGTTTTTGAAAACTTGTTTGTAAAAGTGTAAGTGTGAAAAAGTTTTATTTTTGGATGAGCAAGTATCTAAGAACTAATCTACCTACTCGAAAAAGGAATCGTTCTATGCTAATTTCCTTTAGACAATGTTATCCCACTATTAGTGAGTAGGTAGCACCGTCGTTGGAGTTTTTGGGGTCAATTCGAAAGAGGGACATACGGTCACTAAAGCAATGTTAGGACGTCTTAGCGATAACCCTAGTGTCTTAGATCATTTGTTTGAGGCAACAATATCCGAGGCAACCGTTTCGAGGCAACTATGATCTTTTAGACAAGAGGACGACCTCTAAAATACCTTATACTCAATGACCGTGTACGAAGGCAACCAAGTGGGGTGTACCCTAAGAGTGTGCATGTGCGAATGATTCAACTTAGGTTTATTTATCTTTGCACATGTTAAGGGTGATCTAATTTGATTTTAGATTAAGCATTAATTCTTGTCATGCAAACCTTATCATCAAACATCTAACAGTTGTATAATTTGCGGAATTAAAGTGCGGAAATTAAATTACAAGGCGTCGGGTATTTACATCGTCAAAAAGCAACCCTTTAAAAATAAAATAAAGCAGTAAAATAAATAAAGGTCCTAATTAATTATTACATACCGGAAGCAGATACATTAATTGGGTAAAGAAAAAAAAAGCGCGACGTGAAATTAAATTGGATGCGAATTAGGGTTTTGACCCTTTTAAAAGAAAATGTTTTTTGTTGTTTTTATTTTAAGAAAAGAAATTAAATCCTAAATTAAATACTAAATTAGAAATTAAATTAATTAATTAAATGAAAAAAATAATTAATGACATGTTTTTGGAGTTTTTGTTAATTTAAGAAATAAATTAAAATAATTAAATGAAGGTTAAAACCTAATGATTTCTAATTAATTTTAAATATTTACAAAAACAAATTAAAGTTTCCTAGAATTAAAAACCTAATTAATTAGTTAGTATTTAATAAAAAATAAAATTCTGAATTAAAAAGTATTTTGATGATTTTTGATAAAAAAAAGAATTAATTTTATTGGTTAGTAAATTAATTAAACAAAATAAAGCAATTAAATTAAATAAACAAAATAAAGAAAAGTAGAGAAATTGGGCCTGATTTGGGTGTGTAGAAAGCAATTATGTTGGCCCATTAGCATCCAGTCCAATTGACTTTTGGGATCCTGTGTACATGCGTTGACTGGCTTAAGGTGTGCCTCCAATACCTGACCACCAGATCTGGCCACCTGGCCATCTGGCACGCTAAGGAGTGAGGGAGTATGATGATCAACATGTTGGCCTGTACACTAGATTGCCTGAAATTGTTAAGAAAAATAGCAAATGCTGGAGGCAGGGATCGAACCCCTGACCTCCAGCCCCATATGCCTTGGAATCAAACGTGGCAACCACTAGGCCAAGTGGTTCTTATTGTTAATAAAATATGAAGTAATAATAATATAGAAAAACAAAATTCAATGGTCAGAAAAATAAAAAAACGCGCGATTATTTGAATCGGCCTATGGATGGATGACATGAGTTCGTCCCTATCCTCTAAAACCTGCAAATTTTACCTGCGGATTTTTATCCACAGCTAAAATCGTAGCTTCGTCCTAAAACCTTACTCAGGCCATATAAACGCATTCTAAGAACATGGTTGAGTTCGTCTCAACCTGCTAATCACAACCATAGCCATTATCATGGCCAATTTTTCCTGAAACGAAAAACCCCAAAAACAAGAACCAAACCCTAGCAATGGTGGATCTTGATACAGGTCAGATAAATGAAATCAAATAATACCAAAAGATTGCAAATGGCATGGTGATCACAAATATGCAATTATTTCATGTTAACAGTGCCTAATTTTTGAAATACGAAATCAAGTACAGGGCCATGTTACGAGTGACTTACAGCGCGTATGAGGGTCTGCAAATGCCTGGTTCTGCTTTCTTTCACTTGTGGTGATTGCTAGGAAGAGATTGATACACTTGCCAAGCCCTGAAAATGCCTCTATGATTGATTTCGATCTCAAGCTTTTTCTTGATTTTTGCAAACTTTGTTCTGCCTCTAGAACTGATTTCCAACCCCTATTCTTGCCTTCCTCGCTTCCTTATGTATTATACAATACATTAGGGTAAAAAATTATGTCCAAATCTTCCTCCATTGATGATTGAATATTTGATTTTATTCTCCATTAAATCTTTCCAAATTTGATCCAAATCATATCTTCTTGTACACTTATGCCTTGGTATGAGTTTGGAGATGTGCTAGCTGTCCATTGACACCTATAATCATCAAAAGATCTTTGGTTATCAATATTTTTGATTTTATGTGATTTTATTTGATTTAAGGTGAATTAATTCAAATAAAAATCAAATTAAATAATAAAAATATAATGTGAACACATGGCCAATGCTAGAGCACGTGGGCAATAATGAAAACTCAAAACAAGTGAAAAGGAATGGGCCCATTTGGCAAAATTTGAAGTTTTGGGGATAGTTGACTTTTGACAATTTTGCAAAAAAAGTCCAACTTCAACAATCCATAACTTCCTCAATTTTGAAATTTTGGATGTGTTCTTGGACTTTTTAGAAATATTGAGATGTCCTCTAATCAACCCTTTTGGTCTCATCTAATTTTTATATTCCATGCTCAAGTTATAAGCTTTGAAAAAAAAGGTGTTTTTGTTGACTTTCAAAAATGACCTATAATGTCAAAATTCATAACGTCTTGTGAGTGCATATTTTGATCTTGTGGTATGAATATGGATTGTAGGGAATTGCATCCTCTTCAAAATGAGCTTTGGATGGGTCATTTCACATAAATTATGAGAAAGTTATGCTTGGTCAAAGTTGGGTTGACTTTTCCTACAAAACCCTAATTTAGCAACTTTTGAATCTTGATGAATCTTGAGCAATCCTTGATGAATCATGACCAACCCTTGATCAAATGATGAAATATCCTTAAAAATGAGAATTTTGACAAAAAATCTGGAAGTTTGACTATATTTGGGTCACAGTTGACTTTTGTCCTAGCATAGTCGATTTTTGGACCTTTTGAGCAATTGAATGAGCAAAATTCCTCTGCAAGGCTTAAAACTTGACATGGATGATCTTGAGAACATATTAGGACATTGGTGAGAACTTGGGGTCACTTGGACTCAAGGATCTTGATGCAACACAAAACCCTAATTTGAGTAGACTGCCTTAGGAGAGAGCTTGTCTGGCCAACCCTTGGACTACTTTGAGCAATTTGGAGATCTTTCTTGCAATGTTTTGAGAAATATGGGAGGGAAAATTTTGGGGTACAACAGCTGCCCCTGTTCAATCTTCTTAAACCTGATGATGTAGATTGACTTTCGTGCCTTTCGTGATCCGAAGGTGGAAGAGGATTGAACACTAGAGTGCCCAAAAATTTGCACTCGCATGAAGTGGTAGTTGCTTTGTGATGTCGGGAATGGGCTTACAGATTCCATTTGGAGAAGTGTCGATCGCATAAGAGATTCCTTAGTGAGAGCTTGCGTACCTACTGTTGAGGAAGATTCCGTTGGGGAAGTCTGATCTTTGTTGAGGGAAAGGAACTTGCCCGTAACTCAACTGAGGTGTCGAGATTTAGGAACTGGCCGGTAATTCTACTGAGGTGTTGAGATTTAGGAACTTGCCCGTAATTCAACTGAGGTGACGAGATTTAGGAACTTGCCTGTAATTCAACTAGGGTGTCGAGATTTAGGAACTCGTCTGTACTTCAACTGAGAAAACATCTCTGCTGAGTTTTAAGAACTCGTCCGTAATTCAACTGGGGTAACATCTTCGTCGGGATTTAAGAACTCGCCTGTAATTCAACTGAGAAAACTTCTCTGCTGAGATTTAGGAACTCGTCTGTAATTCAACGGAGGAACATCTTTGTCGAGATTTAGGAACTCGTATGTACTTCAACTGAGAAAACATCTCTGTTGAGTTTTAAGAACTCGTCCGTAATTCAGCTGGGGAAACATCTTCGTCGAGGTTTAAGAACTCGCCCGTAATTCAACTGAGAAAACTTTTCTGCTGAGATTCAGGAACTCGTCTGTAATTCAACGGAGGAAAAAGCTTCATAGCTTTGAATTTTGTGAGAATTTAACCGCATCCTTCCTGAAAGATAAAGGTTAGTTGTATGTAATGCATGATATGTATCAAGCAAATGACGTTCTCAAAATAAATGAGATTGTGTCGTATGACGCGTATATGCATGTGTCATGATGTATGGAAATGTAATGTTTTTAGCTGGGGAAAATAAATCTCGGGTAGCTGCTGGAGAAAAGAGCTGAATTCTTCGTTTCCGCTGGGGATAGCGAATGAAGATGTTTGTGAGAATAAACATGCAGGAGGGGATAACTTCGCTGGGGAATAAACTGATGAGGATATTACTTTGGGGAAGAGATCCTCTGTAGAGGATTCCGCTGATAAATTCCGCTGGGGATGAATTACCGTTGTTGGTGATACTGAATCCTGTAGGGGATTGAATTCCTGTTTGTTAAAGGAATGAACTCCGATGGGGATGCTTTTTCCAATAGCGACCTTACTGGGGATAACCTTTTAGGCTCTACTGGGGATGATTCTCCACACTCCACTGGGGATGCTTTTCTTAGACTGCGCTAGGGAAACTTTCCAAACTCCACTGGGGATATTTTATACTCCACCGGGAATGATAAGACTTTTCAGTGTTGACGATAGATAAACTCTGCTTGGGGAGAATATTACCGATTCATTCGCGGTTGCGAGTCTCAACTGGGGTGAGTTAAAATTACCGTCCTTTTCTTACTCTGCGGGGAGTGAAAGTATTTCAGCCATGTTTTTCAGCTGAATTTATCCTTGTACCTGGTGGACAGAGCAACTGTAAAGCTTGGACAATTCTTAATGCCCCTGTTTCTGATATTACGAGTAATTGTATTTTGTTTCGCATGTAAATATTCATGAGCAGCAATTAATGTCAAATGCATATATCAAAAATGAACATTGGACGTTCTTTGCAAAACAAAACAGAAAAGGGAAAACAGTTTGAAATTTATTTGTAAAATGACTTGTATTGACTTTTGAAGTTAGCCTGTAAATAGGCATTTTTGTACAAGAGGCTGATGTCCTAGTAAGAGAACACCGTCGAACAATAGAGTTTATACAATTTGTGAAAACAAAGAAAACAGCTATGTGAATAATCCCACTGGGTTCCAACTCTGCTATTGCCTTTATGTCCTCGAGCATCTCATCACTTTGCTACTTGGTTGAAGGTAGATCAGGTTGATTAGTGCCATTCGAGCTTGATAATTGATACCTAAGTTTGGTTGCAAGGTGATCCAATGAGACATAATGTTACGCTTTGATACCTAATTTTTGCCTGAACCGCCCTCTCGGGTTTTCAGTCCACCGGGATACCCTTTTTTGCCCAAGCCGCCTTTTCAGGTTTTTGACTTGCCGGGTGTACAATTTTTTTCATTTTCATCCCTTATTTTTGCCCGAACCCTTTTGGTTCGCCGGGATGCCCTTATTTTTGCCTAGGCCAGTCAACCTAGCGGGTCTTTGATTATGCGTAGTATTTTTTCACTATGTCTGCAATGACGGGGTGAGGAAGGTCGTCACCATCCATGGTGGTTAGAATCATATCTCCTCCTGAGAAAATGTTCTTAACCACAAATAGCCCTTCGTAAGTAGGGGTCCATTTGCCCCTAGGATCACCTTGTGGTAGGATAATGCGCTTGATGACTAGGTCTCTGACTTGATACTCTTTTCGTCTAACTTTCTTGTTAAATGCCTTGATCATTCGCTTTTGATATGTTTGACCATGACAAATAGCAGTAAGTCTCTTTTCGTTGATTAAGTTCAGTTGATCAAGCCGGGTCTAAATCCAGTCATCTTCGCTCAAACATGCGTCCTTCATAATCCTAAGAGAGGGTATCTGAACTTCAATGGGCAAGACTGCCTCCATACCATATACCAAGGAATAGGGTGTTGCCTCTGTTGACGTCCGCGCTGAGGTACGATACCCATGAAGAGCAAAAGGTAACATCTCGTGCTAATCTTTGTATGTCATCGTCATCTTCTGCACAATCTTTTTAATGTTCTTATTAGCCGCTTCTGCAACCCCATTCATCTTCGGCCGGTAAGGAGAAGAGTTGTGATGTTGTATCTTGAATTGCTTGCAGAGCTCGGTGATCATCTTATTATTGAGATTTTTACCATTGTTTGTAATGATCCTCTCTGGTACACCATACCGACAGATCAAGTTGTGCCGAATGAACTGTGCCATGACGTTCTTGGTTACTGTAGCAAAGGAAGCTGCTTCAACCCACTTTGTGAAGTAATCAATAGCTACCAGGATGAAACGATGCCCGTTAGATACCGTAGGCCTGGTCTCACCAATCATGTCGATACCCCACATTGCAAAAGTCCATGGAGCCATCAAGACGTTCAGAGGTACTAGAGGTATATGCACCTTATCAGCATAGACTTGGCACTTGTGACAGGTCCGAGAATGCTGATAACAGTCGGCTTCCATTGTGGACCAATAATATCCTGCCCGAAGGATTTTCTTTACCATGGTGTGTCCACTGGAATGAGTTCCGAAAGTACCTTCATGTAACTCTATCATGATCCTTTCTACATCGTTCTTATCCATACAATGTAGTAAGGTTGAATCATGGTTACGCTTGTAAAGAATGTCATTGCTGATGAAGAACTTCGCCGCGAACCTCCTCAAAAACTTCTTATCATTAACAGATGCACCCTCAGGGTATTCCTGAGCCTCAAGATACCTTTTCACCTCATGAAACCATGGTTTATCTGCTACCTCCTCAGTCTCAATGTCACAGCAATGTGCAGGTTCGTCCAACCTCTCAATGGTAATCTGGGGAGCCTCATTGTCCCATCTGACCTTGAACATAGAAGACATCGTAGCTAGCGCGTCCGCTAACTGATTCTCCTCTCTTGTGAAGTGTTCAAAGGTTATCTCCTCGAAATGCGGAAGCAACATCAACACATATTCTTTGTAAGGAATAAGATTAGGGTGTTTCGTATCCCACTCGCCTTTGATCTGACTGATCACGAGAGCAGAATCTCCGAATACACTTAAGAACTTAATCCTTAGGTCAATTGTTGCTCGAAGACCCATGATGCACGCTTCATACTCCGCCATATTGTTGGTGCAGTTGAAACATAGTCGGGCGGTGAATGGAGTATGAGAGCCTTCAGGAGATATGATCACGGCGCCAATGACATTGCCCAAAGCGTTTGAAGCTCCATCAAAGTACATAGACCATCGGGATCCCTCCTCAGGTCCTTCATTCGGTCCAGGTGTCTCACAGTCAGTTACCAACATGATGTTCACATCCGGGAATTCAAAGTTCATAGACTGGTAATCATCCACTGCCTGATGTGCCAAATGATCTGCCAACAAACTTCCCTTGATTGCCTTTTGGGTCGTATATTGGATGTCATACTCAGTCAAGATCATCTGCCATCTTGCTATTCTTCTGGACAAGGCAGGCTTCTCGAAGATATACTTGATTGGATCCATCTTTGATATCAATAGAGTAGTGTGAGTCAACATATACTGTCTCAGCCGGCGAGCAGCCCATGCCAAAGCGCAACAAGTTTTCTCAAGCAACGAGTATCGGGTCTCGCAGTCGGTAAACTTTTTGCTAAGGTAGTAAATAACATGCTCTTTTCGGCCAGACTCGTCATACTGCCCCAGCACACACCCCATTGAATTATCGAGTACTGTCAAGTATAAGATCAGAGGTCCCCCTTCAACTGGAGGCATCAGAATGGGTGGCTCTTGGAGATACTCCTTGATTCTTTTGAAAGCGGCTTGACATTTATCGTTCCATCTTACCACTTGATCTTTCTTCAGTAGCTTGAAGATTGGCTCACAAGTAGCGGTCAGGTGTGAGATGAATCAGGCAATATAGTTCAAACGTCCCAGAAAGCCTCTGACTTATTTTTTTGTTCGGGGAGCTGGCATTTCCTGTATAGCCTTCACTTTTGCAGGATCCACTTGAATACCCTTATCACTTACGACGAAACCCAGCAGCTTACCAGACCTCACCCCGAAGGTGCACTTGTTTCGGTACCTCAGCTTGTACAACTTCAACCTGTCAAATAGCTTCTGAAGATGGTCAAGATGTTCTTCCTCAGTCTGGGATCTTGCAATCATGTCATCGACGTATACCTCAATCTCATGATGGATCATGTCATGGAACAAAGCGACCATGGCGCGCTGATACGTTGCCCCAACATTCTTTAATCCAAAAGGCATGACCTTGTAGCAAAAGCTACCCCATTGAGTAACAAAGGTTGTCTTCTCAATGTCTTCGGGAGCCATCTTAATCTGATTATAATCGGAGAAACCATCCATAAAGGAGAAGACCTTATGATGTGCCGTGTTGTCAACCAGAACATCGATATGAGGCAGAGGGAAATCATCCTTGGGGCTTTCCCTGTTCAGATCCCTATAGTCAACACACATTTGAAACTTACCATCCTTCTTCGGTACAGGAACCACGTTGGCCACCCACTGTGGGTAAGAAGTAACTGCTAGAAAACCGGCGTCAAACTGTTTCATAACTTCAGCCTTGATCTTCTCAGACATCTCCGGGCGCATTCGGCGGACTTTCTGTTTCACTGGAGGACAGTCTTCCTTGGTGGGCAAGCGGTGAACCACAATATCGGTATCTAACCCAGGCATATCTTCATAAGACCAGGAAAAGATCTCAACATACTCACGCAGCATCTGAATCAACCGTTGCTTAACACTATGCTCCAGATTTGCACCGATCTTTACCTCTTTCTTGTCTACCTCTGTACCCAGATTTACTGTTTCCACTAGCTCTTCATGCGGTTGTATGGCCCTCTCTTCCTGAAGTAACAGTCTAGCAAGTTCACCAGGCACTTCGCAATCATCTTCACCTTCGTCTTCGGCTAAGTTGATCGGACTTTCGAAGTCATAACTGGCAGTAGCAGAGTCGTTATCAGTGGGATCCAGAGTGGATGTAGACCTGTGTATGTGAGTGTGTGTAAAATAGCTGTTTTGCAAGATAAAAAAAGAAAAACAAGGAGCACAAAATTTGAAATGCAAGAAAACGTCCAATGCTTTTATTAATGATATATGAAAATGACACATATAAAGCCCTCACAAACAAAGCCACAATGTCTCGGGTAAGGCACTAGGCCGTAAAGTTTAAAAATTGTCTGTTATAAATTCAAAACAAAAGTCTCATTACTGTGTGATAACAGAAACGAGCATGGAATCCCTTGTCGTCCAATTGCTTAGGCCACCATCGGTAGTTGGGTAAATCCAGCTATCGATATCAAACTCTTCATCATCATCCCCAATAGCATTTACTCCCACATCATGTTTCGGCATAGGAGTCGTTATGACATTAGGCTTGTCTGGTGCTTCGAACTCAATCTCCTTAGCCTCAATCAGATCCTGTACTTTATTCTTCAAGACCCAGCAATCATTCATATCATGCCCCAGGCTATCAAAATGAAAAGCACAACGGGCGTTCGGATTGTACAGTAGTGATGTTGTATTAGGATTCTTCGGGGCTTCCTTCAGAATCACCAAGTTGGTCTTTAATAACTGCGGCAGAATCTGAGACAGGGTCATATGGAGCTGAGTGAATTGTCTTCGCGGCCTCTCGACTCTTGGCTGATTGTTGCGTTATGAGGCAATAGCAGGTCTTGATATAACAACCGCATTGACTGCTTGGCGGCACTCAGGTCTATTATGGCTCTTTGAACTATAAACTGCACTGGACTCCTTCTTAAAAGGCTTCTTTTCGGTACTTGACGAAGCACCCTTCTGTATCTTACCGCTCTTGATACCGACTTTAAGTCTTTCCCCGGTCATAATCAGCTCGGTAAACTCGGACGATGAACTTCCAATCAGATGGTTGAAATACGGACCAGACAAGGTCCCCAGAAACATATCTACTAACTCCCTGTCAGCCAGCGGGGATTGTACTCTTCCAGCAAGGTCCCTCCATTTCTGAGCGTAGTCTTTGAAACCTTTGCTCGCATGCATGGACTACCCTGAAGTTGGGTACGCGTGGGAGTGAGGTCGGCATTGTATTGGTACTGCTTGTAAAAAGCAGCAGCAAGGTCTTCCCAATTATGGATACTAGCTCCTTCCAGCTGGTAAAACCATTCAAGTTGATTCCCTGAAATACTATCTTGAAAGAAGTGGATCCAGAGGTTCTTATCAGCAGTGTATGGCTGGATCTTTCTACCCTTCGGACAAGAAACCCCGTCGTATTTAGCAAAGATTGGTGCTTTAAACTTGTGGGGAATCACTACCCCAGATGAAAAACCCAAATCACCAAAGTCCAATCCAGGTACCTTCTGGATCTCCATCGCACTTAACCGGTCTTCAAGTTGTTTATACCTATCCTCAGCCGGAGGAAACTGGTCTTCGTCAAAGTCAGTCTCGTTGTCAGAAACCACAGGGCTAGGAGCCCTCCTTTCTTCTTGGTTTTATCCCCCTTCAGGTGTGTGATACGGTCGGAGAACTGACTTGAGGTTTTGTGTTTGTATTCACAAATGTTTCGGTTTAGCAAGAGTCACCACCGACTTTTTATTTTATCCAAAGGAAAGGTCAAAAAGCACAGGAAAGACCTTTGAGATGTTTTCTTGGGTTCGGGGGGTAGATTATGAAAAGGGAAGGTGCAAGCACCCTTTTCATCCATGGTTTTCCATGGGCTCTTAGTTACTTGTTTAGATCACTTGCTTTTGCTTTTCAATTGTTTGAAATGGTGCTTTGTGTGTGGTTTTGAAAATGTTTTGAAAAGAGGCCTTTTGTCTAGGCAACCTTTGTAATGATTCTTGTTTGAATGTATACAAAGGTGTATTGTCTTTTAAAAAATGTTTCAATTGTTTGAAAGTTTGTTTTGGGAAATGTTTGAAATTGTGTTGTGAGGTGTGTTTGAAAATAGCAAGGATGTTTTGCAAGTTTTGATCAAGTAACTAAGAGTTGTCTACCCTATATACTCAAAGATCTTTCCTACACATTTTCAACCCTTTTGACAGTGTTGTTTTACCATTGCATTTGGTAAACAACCTTGTATTTGGATGTTAAACAGGACAGGCGCGGGTCATCGTATTGACCATGATAGCAATAGTGCTAAATATCTTAGCAAATTTTTTGAGGGACTAGATCATTTTGTATAGGCAACCAAGATAGCGTCATCGAGGGACTATGATCTTTTGTTTTGTTTTTGTTTTGCCAAGATACTCAACATGCATACCATGGCCATTTTTTAGGCAACAAGTGGGTGAAACCCTAGGGGTGCATGTGTGCATTGTGTTGTCAATTTACGTGCTTTTATGTCTTGTATTAGGTCTAGCTATTTGTTTTGATTTTGGATATTGCATACAAACCCTAATCTCTATCATGGCATATTTGAAAGCAATAAATGCGTAAATCTACCACTATTACAACATTGATATGGGGAAGGGGATACAATTTTGAATAGGGGATATTTGCAAGAAATTGGAACCCTAAAATTATTACAACCAAATTAAATTAATTTGTGCAAATGATAAATAAACAATATTTAAATAGGAAAATTAAATAAATATGCAATATATTATAAATATGCAAAAATGTTTTTGTATTATTTTTATGTATGTAGAAAAAAAATATTTAATGTGTAAAAAAAATAAGGAAATAAAATATTATTTTCATTAACGGTGGAAACCCTAATTTGTTTTAAGAAAGTATATATATTAATTATATTGTTTATGTACAATAAAATAAAATAATAAAATATATACAAATGTCAAAAAATAAAAATATATCAGAAAAAATATTATTTAAGTATGTAAATAATAAAAATAAAAATATAATATTTTTATGTATTATTTTCAAGTTTTTTATTAAAGAAAATAAAAGTATGTTATTTAATAATTATTTCTATGTCCAAAAAATAATAAAAATAATAAAATAAAATGTGAAAATTTATGAAAATATTTTTGGTAATTTTTAAGTTTAGAAAAAATAAAATAAAGTCAGAAATAGAAAAGAAATAGAAAAATATAAAAATATAAAACAATCGGCCAAGGGGGTGTGAGAAGTAGGTCAGGGGGTGTCAAAAGCAAGGAATAGTCAGGCCCAGCCCAGCTGATCTTCATCTTCAACCTTCGTTCAAACAAAAATGCGCGCCTTTCTGTACAAATCTGGAAATCCTGTATACGTGCTCTAAAGCAAAAACTCACAATACAAAAGTTATAGCATTTTTCAACACGATTCCAACCATGTAAAGAACTTAATCTAACTCTCAAAGACCAGAGAGAATTTCTCTGGCCCTAATTTCTAACCTAACTTTTTCAGAAAGTTCATCAATCAAATTCTCTGAACACAGTTAACTTAAATGAAATCTATGCATATGTACAGCTTAAGGGAAATGAGTACTACATTTTTTATTCACAAACCTAAGCCTAATGTTTCCTAAATAGAGATATAGAAGTTTGAACAATACCTGCTTCAGTTGAACTCGAGTATGGCAATGTGGAGGTTTTCAATGAGGCCTGAGATGCTTGGGAGCTTGCTTGAACTTCCTTGGACCTTCCCCAATGCTTTGTTTGCTTTGAGCTTGCTTGAATAAGCTTGTAGAAGTCAACCTGCACAAGCTGAAATCAGAAATGGTGAAGCTTACAAATGGAGTTATAGTCAATGGCCAATGGTTGGGATAGCTTAGGTGGGTTATATGGAATGTATTGGAAGAGGTTTGGGGCAAAACGCACGAGTAGTTTGTGAAATGGAAACAAAAATGCAGAAATTGCCCTGTTTTGCAAGAAGAATGTGTTTTTGTGTTTTGGAAGGCTTGGGATGTGGATAGCTCGTATTTCTGGCTCAAGGCAATATGCAAGACTTGTTTGGAATGCTTACAAGAGTTGGTTTTATCAGATACAAGAGTTCTTGTGATTTTGGCAAGTTGGCTTGTTTTTTAAGAAAGGTGTGAAGTGACCAAGGACAGGCCTGTACATGCTAGCCTCAAGCATGCACAATGTTGTTGTACCTGTGCCTTAGTTTATGGACTTTGTTTGTTGCAAAAGAAAGGGTGCAATGCTCAAGAGAAACAAATATGCATAAAGCCAACTTTATGAAAATGACAATGTTCACTTTTTGCTATTTTTGGATTAATCCCTTGTGTAAACCTCTATTGATCAAAACAAAGCTTCAATCCTATTGAGTTTGCATTCAATTTTTGAGTGTGGAAGGGTTTAGAGACATGTATTCAAGTACAAAGCAAAGTTGGACAGATTTTGCAACTTGTGTCAACATGAAAATGCCATGGATCAAAGTGACTTTTTGCCAAATTCAAACCTTCGATTCTCCTTAACCATAAATGATTTTGGAGAGTTCTTTGACATTTTGGAAAGCTTGTAACATTATCTACAATCCATATTTGAAATGAATTTTGAGATTCCAAGTTTAACTATGTGAAAAATTGCCATGAAGATAGGTCAAAATCCTGCCTAAACTAGGGCAAAATTTCACTAAGTTAAAAGTTTCATGGACCCTTATTCCAAAAATCATAACTTGAGATCCAAGCATCTTTTTGGAAAACTTTGTGAATAAAAGTTATATATTTTGTGGAGGAATACAACTTTCATGTTGGAAGTTTTGTTTGAATCCAATTGCATCATGGTGAAAATGTTGGGCAAAGCTGGGAAAAAATAAGAAAATTTCATAACTTAGAAAAATTCTAAGTTATGAAATTTTTCAATCTTAAACCCTAATTTGCAAAATTAGGTTTCTTGATGAACAAGTTTCATGTTTTGACACATCTTGATGAAAAATGACCCTTGGCACTTGATTTTGACCAAAAAGTCAAAGTTTGACTTTTCAGTGTATAGTTGATTTTTGATCAGTTGATTGGAAAATCCATCTGTCAGTCTAATGCATTTGAGATCTTTTGAACCTTGTGAATAGGCCAAGATTATTCCATTGATTCCTTGAATCCATACTTGAACCCAATTTTCCATTGGCTAGGTGAAAAATCAGAAATTGCCCTTATACAGTCAAAAACCTAAAAATGACCATTTTACCCTTTTGATGATCTGATCAAGTTTCTTGAGGAATTGTGGTCCAAACTTGATCAAATGGTTCATAAGAGTCTATAATGTTGATGTGGATCAAAAATCATGAGGTTTGACTGTAAATTGGCCACAGTTGACTTTTTCCCCAATACAGCTGATTTCTAGGTCAACTGTCCAATTGACTGGGCAAACATTTGATTCAAAGCTTGAAACTTGGTAGAGGAAATATTATAAGTTCAACATGAAGTATGAAAGTCACTTTGAGCATTGGAATTCCAAAAATCCATGTGCAAACTAAAACCCTAATTTCAGGTCATCAGTGCAAGGAGATATCTTAAGCAGAGCCAACCCTAACTTGGTCTTGAGTCCAAAGAGTCTTGTGAGGGGAAATCTTGATAAAATGAGATGGAAATTTTTGGGGTACAACAGCTGCCCCTATTCAATCTTCTTGAACCTGAAGAGTTAGATTGGCGAGTTTGCCTTTCGTGACTCGAAGGTAAAAGATGATTGGACACTAGAGTGCCCGTAAATTTGCACTCGTCAAAATATAGGTTGAGGAAATGGGCTTAAAGATGCCATTTAGAGATGATTGAATCTTGTTGGAGATGGGCTTAAAGATGCCATCCAAGGATGTTTGTTGAAAATCAGGAGAATGAACATCGGAATGGTATACGTATCTGGGACGTATCTGAGTTGTATCTGGAGATTGGATCTGTATGAGCAAGAGAATAGCATCTGTGTCTGGAGTGTATCTGAGTTGTAACTGTATTTGATTTTTTGAATGAATATCAGAATGACTGCCGTATCTGGAGTGTATCTGTATTGTATCTGAATTCTGAATGGACGACAGAATAGCATCCTTGTATGGAGCATCTCTGGGCTGGGGATAAATTCCGAATGAGTGACAGAATGGCAACTGTGTATGGTGCATATCTGGACTGTATCTGAAGTTGAGATCTGTATGAGTAGCAAAATTACTTCCGTGTCTGGAGTGTATCTGTACTGTAACTGAGATCTGGACAAGTGACAGAATGACTTACGTGTCTGGAATGCATCTGAACCTGAAGTTGATAGTTGAATCTGAATGAGAAATAGAATGGCTTCCGTGTCTGGAGCGTATCTAGTCTGTATCTGATTGCTGAAGTCTGAATGAGTAGTAGAATGAGCTCCGTGTCTAGGGTGTATCCATACTGTATCTTGACTTGAAACTCTGAATGAGTAATAGAATGACCTCCGCGTCTGGGGTGTATCCATACTGTATCTGAAATCTTTAAATAGTTGTTAAAGATAGCTTTTAATCTTATCCTGAAAAGGGTAAAATGTTAGCTGAAACACAAAGTTATGTTGCATGACATGTATGATGCAATAAAATTTGTTCTATCAATGTTTATGATACATGAATGCAATGTATGTGCATGTAAGCGGATTAGCTGTCTTGCTGAGGAAAGTAAATCCTTGATAGCTGGAGATAGTAAAAATCCTTGACTGCTGCCGGGGAAAATAAATCCTGGACCGACGCCGGGAATTCCACAACCTTTGATTGCTAAAAATGAGAAATCCTTGGACCACTGTTGGGGATAGAAAATCTTTGGCAACTTGTGGGGATTAACAAGAACTTTGACAACTTCTGTGGGAATGTGAGAATCTTTCACGACCTTCCTGGGGATACAGGGATCCTTCAAGTCCTTTGAAGTTGGAACGTGATAGACATTCCGTTGTAAGAATAATGTTGAGTGCTGCTTTTGAGAAACTTGCTTGGGGAGTTCCGAGAAACTTGATGACGGTGGCTGGGGATTGAGAATCTTCAATCCGTTGGGAAATAACTCTGTGGGGAGAAAGCTTATTCTGTTGAAGAGCTTTCAAGAGCTTGGGTTGTATGCCAATCTACTGAGGAATTATCTGAAGCTGTCGTCTTGTTAGCTGTCAGGTTCTAAGATAACTTGCAGGGGAATTGGAGGAAACTGGATGGTCTTCCACCGGGTTTTAAGGGTTGAAGTTTTGGACTTCGTTGGGGAAGAAAGTTCTATATTCGCTGAGGGTCTGTAGCTCAAATTTTTCTGGCTCCGCTGGGGATTGGGAGTTTGGAAACTTAGTTCTGGTGGGGATTTTGAATTTAACTCCGCGGGGGGTGGGGGGTATATTTAAAGGTTTTGACTCCACTGGGGACCTCGATGATGTACTGCAGGGGATTTCACTTGGAATAGCCTAAAGATGTTTTCCTATACTTCCAACCTATCAGTAATTGTTCTTTCCCATTTCGTTTATTTGTAAACAGTGATTATATTCAAATGCATATGCTCATTTAATAAATCATTGGACATTTTCAAATAAAACACAAGTGTAAAAAAGAAAGAAAAAGCAAATAATTTTCTGCACTTTGAAGTATCTTTGTATTAACTTTGTGTAAGTATTTTGTACAAAGGAGACAGACATCCTAGTAAGAGAATGTTGTCATAAAAAATGAGAAAAATTTATACAAAGAAAGGTGGCTATGTGTAAAAATTCCATGGGGTTCCCATTCTGCTATAGCCTTCGTAACTCTGGAAGTCTTGTCCATTCGTTGCTTCGCCCGATGATGATTGAGTTGATCAGAAGCCCAAAGCTTATCGGTGAAGAGATTGTCCTTAAAGTGTTCCGACGAGACATAGTCATACACTTTAATTCCCTAACTTTTGCCTGGATCGCCCTTTCGGGTTTTCGATCCACCGGGAAACCCTTTTTTTCCCAAGTCGCCCTTTCGGGTTTTCAACTTGCCGGGTGTACAGATTTTTTAATTTATCCCTAATTTTTGCCTGAACCGCCCTTTCGGGTTTTCGATTCACCGGGATGCCCATTTTTGCCCAAGTTTCCCTTTTGGGTTTTCAACTTGTCGGGTCGTTTATGCGTAGTATCTTTTGACTATGTCTGCGTTCGCATGGTGTGTCAGGTCGTTGCCGTCCATGGTGGTCAGGATCATTGCCCCACCAGAAAAGATGTTTTTGATCACAAATGGTCCTTCGTAAGTAGGAGTCCATTTGCCCCTGGGATCACTTTGCGGCAAGATGATCCGCTTGATTACAAGATCTCTGACTTGATATACCTGGCGTCTGACTTTCTTGTTGAAGGCCTTGATCATACGTTTCTGATACGCCCGGCCATGGCAAACAGCAGTAAGTCGCTTCTCGTCAATCAAGTTAAGTTGATCAAGTCGGGTCTGAATCCAATCGTCTTCACTCAAACCAGCGTCCTTCATGATTCTCAAGGAGGGAATTTGAACCTCGATAGGTAAAACAGCTTCCATGCTGTATACCAAAGAAAAAGGTGTTTCCCCAGTTGACGTCTGTGCCATGGTACGGTACCTGTGTAGAGAAAACGGTAACATCTCATGCCAGTCCTTGCAGGTGACTGTCATCTTTTGAATGATCTTCTTGATATTTTTGTTCGCAGCTTCGACAGCACCGTTCATCTTTGGCCGATAGGGAGATGAATTGTGATGTTGAATCTTGAACTGCTCGCACAGAGCGGTGATCATAGTATTGTTCAAATTTGTACCGTTGTCAGTGATAATCCTGTCGGGGATACCGTACCGGCAAATGAGGTTCTGCTTGATGAAGCGGGCAATAACATTCTTTGTAACGGATGCGAAGGATGCTGCTTCGACCCACTTGGTAAAGTAATCAATGGCCACCAGGATGAAACGGTATCCATTGGATGCTGTAGGCTTGATCTCTCCAATCATGTCGATTCCCCACATCGCGGATGGCCAAGGAGTTGTTAAGACATTGAGAGAAACTGGAGGTATATGTACCTTGTCAGCATAGATTTGACATTTGTGACAAGTACGGGAATGTTGATGACAATCAGCTTCCATGGTAGACCAGTAGTATCCTACCCGTAGAATCTTCTTAGCCATCGTATGACCGCTCGAGTGGGTGCCGAATGTACCATTATGTAGTTCAGCCATGATCTTCTCAGCTTCAACCTTGTCCACACAACGGAGCAAGACACAATCATGATTGCGCTTGTATAGGATACCATTGCTCAGGAAGAACTTGGCAGAGAATCTCCTCAAGAACTTTTTATCGTTGACTGAAGCTCCTTCAGGGTATTCTCGAGTCTCGAGATACCTTTTGAATTCGTGAAACCATGGTTGGTCCACTACTTCTTTGGTATTAATCTCGTGACAATTGGCAGGTTCGTCCATCCTTTCAATGGTGATTTGTGGAGCCTCATTATCCCAGTTAAGTTTAAACATGGATGACATTGTAGCTAGTGCATCTGCTAGCTGATTCTCTTCTCGCGGGAAGTGCTCGAAGGTGATCTACTCGAAATGTGGTAACAGTGTCAGGAAATGTTCTTTGTAAGGGATGAGGTTCGGATGTTTAGTATCCCACTCTCCTTTGATTTGACTGATGACCAAAGCTGAGTTCCCAAATACAATCAAAGATTTGATTCCCAAGTCAATAGCGGCCTTGACACCAAAGATACAAGCTTCATACTCGGCCATGTTGTTGGTGCAGCTGAAGCAGAGTCTAGCAGTGAAAGGTGTATGGAAACCTTGTAGAGAGATAAGTACTGCGCCGATTCCGTTTCCAAGTGCGTTGGAGGCACCATCAAAGTACAGAGTCAATCGGGATCCTTGTTCAGGTCCGTCATACGGTCTGTTTTCTTCAGTGGGCCAAGGGGGTGTGAGAAGTAGGTCAGGGGGTGTCAAAAGCAAGGAATAGCCAGGCCCAGCCCATCTGATCTTCATCTTCAACCTTCGTTCAAACAAAAATGTGCGCCTTCCTATACAAATCTAGAAATCCTGTATACGTGCTCTAAAGCAAAAACTCACAACACAAAAGTTATAGCATTTTTCAACACGATTCCAACCATGTAAAGAACTTAATCTAACTCTCAAAGACTAGAGAGAATTTCTCTGGCCCTAATTTCTAACCTAACTTTTTCAGAAAGTTCATCAATCAAATTCTCTCAACACAGTTAACTTAAATGAAATCTATGCATATGTACAGCTTAAGGGCAATGAGTACTACATTTTTTATTCACAAAACTAAGCCTAATGTTTCCTAAATAGAGAGATAGAAGTTTGAACAATACCTGCTTCAGTTGAACTCGAGTATGGAAATCTGGAGGTTTTCAATGAGGCCTGAGATGCTTGGGAGCTTGCTTGAACTTCCTTGGACCTTCCCCAATGCTTTGTTTGCTTTGAGCTTGCTTGAATAAGCATGTAGAAGTCAACCTGCACAAGTTGAAATCAGAAATGGTGAAGCTTGCAAATGGAGTTACAGTCAATGGCCAATGGTTGGGATAACTTAGGTGGGTTATATGGAATGTATTGGAAGAGGTTTGGGGCAAAACGCACGAGTTGTTTGTGAGATGGAAACAAAAATGCAGAAACTGTCCTGTTTTGCAAGAAGAATGTGTTTTGTGTTTTGGAAGGCTTGGGATGTGGATAGCTCGTGTTTCTGGCTCAAGGCAATATGCCAAACTTGTTTGGAATGCTTACAAGAGTTGGTTTTATCAGATACAAGAGTTCTTGTGATTTTGGCAAGTTGACTTGTTTTTTAAGAAAGGTGTGAAGTGACCAAGGACAGGCCTGTACAAGCTACCCTCATGCATGCAAAAAATTGGTGTACCTTTGCCTTAGTTTATGGACTTTGTTTTCTGCAAAATAAATGGTGCAATGCTCAAGAGAAACAAATATGCATAAAGCCAACTTTATGAAAATGGCAATGTTCACTTTTTGCTATTTTTGGATTAATCCCTTGTGTAAACCTCTATTGATCAGAACAAAGCTTCAATCCTATTGAGTTTGCATTCAATTTTTGAGTGTGTAAGGGTTTAGAGACATGTATTCAAGTACAAAGCAAAGTTGGACAGATTTTGCAACTTGTGTCAACATGAAAATGCCATGGATCAAAGTGACTTTTTGCCAAATTCAAACCTTCGATTCTCCTTAACCATAAATGATTTTGGAGAGTTCTTTGACATTTTGGAAAGCTTGTAACATTATCTACAATCCATATTTGAAATGAATTTTGATATTCCAAGTGGAACTATGTGAAAAGTTGCCATGAAGATAGGTCAAAATCCTGCCTAAACTTGGGCAAAATTTCACTAAGTTAAAAGTTTCATGGACCCTTATTCCAAAAATCATAACTTGAGATCCAAGAATCTTTTTGGAAAACTTTGTGATTAAATTTTGTAGATTTTGTGGAGGACTACAACTTTCATGTTGGAAGTTTTGTTTGAATCCAATTGCATCATGGTGAAAATGTTGGGCAAAGTTGGGAAAAAATAAGAAAATTTCATAACTTAGAAAAATTCTAAGTTATGAAAATTTTCAATCTTAAACCCTAATTTGCAAAATTAGGTTTCTTGATGAACAAGTTTCATGTTTTGACACATCTTGAAGAAAAATGACCCTTGGCACTTGATTTTGTCCAAAAAGTCAAAGTTTGAATTTTCAGTGTATAGTTGATTTTTGATCAGTTGATTGGAAAATTCATCTGTCAGTCTAATGCATTTGAGATCTTTTGAACCTTGTGAATAGGCCAAGATGATTCCATTGAGTCCTTGAATCCATACTTGAACCCAATTTGCCATTGGCTATGTGAAAAATCAGAAATTGCCCTTATACAGTCAAAAACCTAAAAATGACCATTTTGCCCTTTTGATGATCTGATCAAGTTTCTTGAGGAATTGTGGTCCAAACTTGATCAAATGGTTCATAAGAGTCTATAATGTTGATGTGGATCAAAAATCATGAGGTTTGACTGTAAATTGGCCACAGTTGACTTTTTCCCTAATATAGTTGATTTCTAGGTCAATTGTCCAATTGACTGGGCAAAAATTTGATTCAAAGCTTGAAACTTGGTAGAGGCAATCGTATAAGTCCAACATGAAGTATGAAAGTCACTTTGAGCATTGGAAGTCCAAAAATCCCTGTGCAAACTAAAACCCTAATTTCAGGTCATCAGTGCAAGGAGATATCTTGAGCAGAGCCAACCCTAACTTGGTCTTGAGTCCAAAGAGTCTTGTGAGGGGAAATCTTGATAAAATGAGAGGGAAAATTTTGGGGTACAACAAGGTGAATGAGATAAATCAACATCTTCCCGCAGATTGTTCCCAAACCTGTGACCCATGTTTAGGAGGATCGTCTTCTTCTTCTTCTTCTTATCCTTCAAGATAAGAGTCTTCAGATCTTGCTGACCCTTGGCCAAGTTCATGAACATTTCCTGGAACTGAGCGTTTTGAGCCTGTAGAGCCTTGATAGCTTGATCAGTTGATGTTTCAGAAGACATGATGAGCTGAAATAAACAGCGAAGAAAATGAGAAACCTGTAAGGGTACCTGTAATGAGGTGCATGGAAATGGGATGCGTGTGATATGATTTCAAAGACTTTGGAGATTTGAATTCGTAAACCAAAATGAAACACACTTTTATTAGATAAATAACTTGAAACAGTGTTTGACAAATGCCTTTAAGGTGTTACAAAAGGAAATACTGAAAAGTAAATCAAAACTATAAATAACAAAAGACATCAGCTCTCCCATGGTCGTTTTCTGTTGGTGTTGACATAATCATTGAGGACCTTCTCATTCTTCAGTTGTCTCGTAAGCTTTAAAATCTTCCGCTTCTGCTCGTGATAATTTTCTCTGTAAGTATCTCGCTCTTGTCTCAACTGGATCCACGACCTCTTTAACGCCGCAATGTCAATTGGCATGTACAGATGTAGGACATTTGGAGGAACCCCTTCTTCATCAGCATTCTCAACAATTACTGGTAGGACAGCTTCGTACGGCATTCCCAGCTTTTGGGCATGGATTCGAACCCATCGGAGATATGGTTCCATTGGAAGAGAGGTCTTCATCCCTAACTCGTGTGGATCATACCTGTGTACCCTGTTCCAAGCTCGTATGAACCTGCGGCGATGCTCCTCACTATCCCCTTGGAAATCAAAGACAATGCTCGGAACCAGCAACTCATGAGGACCGTCCTTTCTAGCTCGCCCAAACTATCTTAAGGCCAGATAAGGATTATAGGTGATCCATCCCCTAATTCCAAGTAAAGGAACATTGGGGTATTCTTCGCATCGGTCGATAACAGCTACTTCTTCCATGTCTTTAGTGCTCCAGATGATGTCTGTGTGAGCGAGATACATAATTCTGTAGGCCCAACCCATGCCTTCCTTATTCTTCAAAACAGATTATGGGAGGTGAGAAATAAACCACCTCGCCAGCAATGGTGCACAACACATAAGGGTTCCCCGTTTCCGAGCAGTACGAGCATACAGAGCATGTAGAATATCCCCTAAGAGAGTGGGCACCGGGTTATGGGACATGAAAATCTTCATTGCGTTCACGTCGGCGAAATAATCTGAATTAGGAAACAAAACCAGACCATAAATGAGAAGAGCCAGGATGTCTTCGAATGCTTGAAAATCCAAACTGTCCCAAAACTGATTAGCCCGATCAACCAAGAACTTAGCCAAGAAGCCTTTTGTCCCACTCCTAGTCTCCCAGTTAGACATTACCTCAGCCTTTTTTAGATGTAGGGCTGTAGCAACATCTTCTGGCCTAAGAGCTTTCTCCGAACCTGTAAACGGCGTCTGCTCTAGAATGGAAATATCAAGTAGATCAGAGAACTCCTCCAGAGTAGGGACCAATTGATAGTCCGGGAAGGTGAAGCAGTGGTACAATGGATCAAAGAACTGGAACAAGACACTCAACATCTGCTCATCCATTCTGGAAGTGACCAAACCAAGGAGGTGACCATGTCTTCTGATAAAGGAGGAAGTATCCGGAACCTTTGCAACCAAATCTCTAAGCTGAGTAGGAACCTGGACAAAACTGATCCGAATAGTGTTTCTACGCATAGAGGCCATGACCTACAAAACAGAACAAAGATGAATCCCCTTTGTCTTTGAAATAGGTTAGTCTGATGCAAGATGCATGCAATGTCATGATGTCATGATGTTATGATAGAAACACACCACAAGTATTCACAGATAGCAAACATGGTAAAGGCAAACAAGTCACACAGTAGCCCTTAGGTTTCAGGCTGGCATGGAGTTTAGGTATTACCCTCTTTCAGTTTATTTGGTTCAAACATGTCCTAGTAATAGTAATCGGGTTCTAGACGATCTCAATATCACTAACCACCCTCGATCGGTCATAATTCCAGTTTTGCAACCTTTTCTTGCAGCCAGAATCATCGTGAGAGTATGGTCTCAATGAGTGTAGCATACTGCTACTGTTCTATGGCCAAGTTGGTCAATTATAGGTTCTAAGGTCAGTTGGTGCTTAATGACCCCTTAGAAGACCCATATTCTCCTTGTTCTATCACAAGGGATATCGGTACAAACTAAAGTGCCACACCAACGTAGCTACGGCTTCAACCATATCGGTCTACGCCGTACAGTTCCCTCACAGTCTATTGCTACTTACCTAAAGGGTATCCCCAGATCCGGGTTAGGATCTATAGTAACTCCGATTCAAACCCACAAATATAAAGCATACAAATCAAGCAATTGAAAACATTATGATGAACTATTCCTAAGGTACACGCCACTTATAAAAGATCCACAGCAGAGTCGCCAGTTCTGTGATACGGTGGGAAGAACTGACTGTTTTTTGGAATGCTGGTTTGCATTTTGCGTTTGTTTTCGCAAAATGTCGCGGTAAGCAAGATTCTGTCAAGTCTCCAGATGGCATCTATAAGCCCATCCTCCTACCCATCCTATCTCCAAATGGCATCTATAAGCCCATTCCCGACATCACATTGCTGATACTCCACTATGCGAGTGCAAATTTTCTGGGCACTTTAGTGTTTAATCATCTTCCACCTTCGGATCACGAAAGGCACGCAAGCCAATCTACATCCTCAGGTCTAAGAAGATTGAACAGGGGCAACTGTTGTACCCCAAAATTTGCCTCCCATTTCATCAATATTTTCTCACCACAAGACCCTTGGAGCTCAAGATCAAGTTAGGGTTTGCTCTGCTCAAGACTCCTCCTTGCACTGTTGACCCAAATTAGGGTTTGTGTTTGCACAAAGATGTTTTGACCTAAAAGGCCCAAAATTACTTTCATGCTTCATGTTGGACTCACAAGTTTATCCATACCAAGTTTCAAGCCTTGATTCCAATCTTTGCCCAGTCAATTGGACAGTTGACCTAGAAATCAGCTGTATTGGGGAAAAAGTCAATTGTGGTCAATTGACAGTCAAACCTCATGATTTTTGACCCACATCAACATTATGAACTCATATGAACCATTTGGTCAAGTTTGGATCACAACTCCACAAGAAATTTGATCAGATCACCAAAAGGGCAAAATGGTCATTTTTAGGGTTTTGACTGCACAAAGGCAATTTTTTGACTGTTTGACCTAGCCAATTGCAAACCAAGCTCACATATGGACTCAAGGACTCAATGACATGGTCTTGACATGTTCAACAAGTTCAAAAGATCCCAATTGCACAAGGTTGACAGATGAATTTTCCAGTCAACTAAGCCAAAATTGACTGTATACTGAAAAGTCAAACTTTGACTTTTTGGTCAAAATCAAGTGTCAAGATTCATTTTTCATCAAGACATGTCAAATTATGAAACTTGTTCATCAAGAAATCAAAAATTACAAATTAGGGTTTAAAATGAAGAATTTTCATAACTTAGAATATTTCTAAGTTATGAAAATTCCTAATTTTTTCCTAACTTTGTCCCATCTTTACATCAAGATACATTTGGATTCAAAAAAAACTCAAAACATGAAAGTTATAGTCCATTGCAAAATCTACCACTTTTATTCACAAAGTTTCCTCAAAAGAAGCTTGTAGCTCAAGTTATGATTTTTGGAACAAGGGTGCAAAACATTCTTAACTTAGAAATATTTTGACCTATTCTAGGCAGGATTTTTGCCTAACTTCATGGACATTTTTCACATGCTTCCACTTGGAATTTCAACTTGCATTACAAAGATGGATTGTAGTACATATTCCAAGCTTTCCAAATTGTCCAATAACTTCTCAAACACCCTTGTGGTTAGGGAGAATCGAATTTGTCAATACGGGCAAAAGTCACTTTGTTCATGGCCATTTTCATGTTCATAACTTAGGCATTTTTTGAACTCAGCTTGCACAACTAGATTACATGCCTTTTATATCATTTAAACTCAATAATTAAATTCCAATCCATTGTGTTCTAGCATTATTTTGCTCATTTGGACAATACACACAAAATCAAGCCATATTTGGAAAAAGTAACTTATCCATTCTTGTAAAGCATGGCTTTATGTCAAAAGCAAATCAAAGAAGTACAAAGCAAATATTCTTGGCACAAGATTATGGACTAATCCCACTGATCAAGGAGAGATTATGCAGCATGCTTGAGGGACCTGCCTTGGCCTATAACTCAACTTGACAACTTTTGCTTACATTAGAAGAAACTTGCATATTGAACAACAACTCTCATTCCTGCAATCAGAAGCCTAAGAAAACTTATTGAGCATATTCCAAACATCAAACCTGACCTGAAACACGAGCCAGCCACCTTCAATACCTCCCCAAACACAGAAACACCACTTTGCTGCACAAAACAGGGCATCCCTGCAGATTGAGTTGCACAACTCAGTTTGCTCGTGCGTTTTGGCCAAATCTTGTTCATACACACTCCATAACATCCATACAAGCTATCCCAAGCCCTAGTTACAGACTGTAACACCCCTAACCAAGCTTGCCATTTTCACTTTTTCTGTTTTGCAGGTTGACTTCTATAGCTCGATTCAGCTAGTTTCAGAGCAAGCTAGAGGTTGGAGAAGCATCCCGGAACTTCAAGCAATCTATACAAGTCCTCACTTTGCATTGAAAGCACCTCCATTGCTGTACACGACTCAAGCTGAACAGGTAAAACTTTGGACTTCTATCTCTCAATCTAGGAAGAGTTAGACTTAGGTTTATGAATGAAAAATGCTCTACTCATGGCCCTGAAGCTACACATATAATCACTTTGCATTTATGTTGTGTGTACTGAGAGAATTTGGAACCTGAACATTAGAAAAAACTTAGGTCAGGAATTAGGGATGAAGAAATTCTCCTTCATTTTTTAGAGTTAAGTCAAGTTCTTTATATTTCTGGATTCGTCTCTTGATGCTCTACATTTTTGGTGTTATGAGTTTTGCTTGAAAGTCCAAGAATCAGGATGTTTGAATCAGCATGAGAAACGCGCGTGTTGTACCCCAAAATTTTCCCTCCCATATTCTTCAAAGTTTTGACAAGCATCATCTCAATTTGCTCAAGTCTACTCAAGGGTTGCACAGTTCAAACACCCTCCTAAGCCAGTCAAATTAGGGTTTTGGTTCTTGCAAGGAAGTTGAGGTTTTCAAGGGCTCAATCAAGTCACATATGCCTATATACATTGTCAAGCACCTACATGTCAAGTTTCAAGGCTCACAAGGTCAAGTTGCACAGTCAAAAACCCTAATTGCTTCACAATCAACTGTAGGGGCAAAATGGTCATTTGGCAGTCAAAAGTCAAAAATTTTGGTCAACATCTTATTTTGAGGCCACAATCATCATTTTATCAAGTCTTGATCATGATTCCTCAAGCATGGCTCAAAAATCATCAAGGTGTCAAAAGTTTCTATTTTTGGACAGTTGAAAAGTCAACTGTACCTTGACCAAGACATACCTTTTTCATGGTTCATCAGAAAAATCCCATCCAATGCTCATTTTGAAGGGGATAACATTTCCTACAACTCATCTTCACATTCCAAGTCCAAGAAATGCTCTCACAAAAAGTTATCAATTTCAACATTATAGGTCATTTTCAAAAGTCAACAAAAGGGCACTTTAAGTCAAAGACATTGGTTAGAGTACTTCAATACCTTTCCAAAATGTCCAAGAACATGTTCATATGATCAAAATTGAGCAAGCTATGCATTGGAGAAGTTGGGAAATTTTTGTGAAATGGCCAAAGTCAACTATCCTTGAAACTTCAATTTTTGACAAAAGGGCCCACTTTTTTCCACTTGGTTCAGCCTTGTCATGCCACCCACGTGTCCCATGATTAATTTCAGGATTAAACATTAATTTTTCTATTTTTTATTTAATTTTATGGATTTAATCATTTTAAATCCATAAAATTCAAATAAAAATCAAAAAAATTAATTCAATGATATCTTGTGGTTTGAATGACCTTGATGAAGCATAATGCACCTACCAAATTTGTGTAAGGTCCATTTTAAGCATAAAATCCAAATTTTGAACAAAATTGGCAAGTTCCTTTAATGGTGGTTATGGAGAAATCCAAAGTTTAATTGCAATGGTTAAGAGCTCATAATAGTGACTGATTCTCACTCATTACTATATATACAAGCCTTGCAAGCCTCATTCAGAAACAAAAAAAAAGTGCACAAACGGCCAGAGCAAAGTTCAAAATTTGTCAAAAAAAGTGTGAGATCAAAAGGAGTTTTGCAAGCATTTTCAGGCCAAAAGGAGAACGTGACTCTCTTATTTGCCATACCTTGAAGCTAAAGCAACCCTTGCCACGTCCTAAGGTCCATTATCAAGCACTGTAAGTATTCTCAGGTCCCCTCAAAATCCCATATTATTTTTTCTTACATACTTGTGTGCAGGCTTCAAAGAAGGCTTATCATGCGCCTCACAAATCCAAAGCGCCAAGTGTCTCCAAGTGCAAATCCATTGGCCACAAGGGAAGGAGCATCATGTTCTCAGGTCAACACAGGCACAGGCAATCTCCAAAGTCAAACAAAGCTGGTTTCTTGATGGGTTTCAGATTCCAATCAAAACACCCCAATCTGGCCCAAAACCCCCCTTGGGTTTGCAATTTTTATTTTGTCATTTTTATATTTTGTTTGTCTTATTTTATTTTTTCCCTTTTATTAACTATTAACATAACTAACTATTTTTATAAAAAATCAAAAAAAGAACTAATATTATTATTATTATTAATTTCATTTTATAATACTAATAAATTGAGTTAATTTTAATTAGGCAACTTTAACTTTTTTTTCTTAAATAATTAAAATAATTTAGAATTAGGTTAACTTTTAATTTTATTTGTTTTTACTTTATTTCATTAAAAACATAAAAATACAAAAAAACTTTTTTTCTTTTAATAAATTAATTAATCAGTTTAATCATTAGTTTTAATTGCATTTAATCACAAAAAAAGACAAAAAAATTCATTTCTTTTCTTAAAAGGGTCAACACCCTTAGGACGTTCCTGATTAATTTTTATTCGCACGTATTTTTTATATTTTTATTATTATGTAACTGCTTCAAGAATGTAATAGTAATTAGGTTTATTGCTTTCTTTACTTTCCGCACTTTATCAAAACGGATCTTTGTATTTTTGGCGATGTATAGACCCGCGCCTTGTAATAGCGTAGCTTTACATTCCTGCACTTTAATTTTCCGCACCCCTTAACTGTTAACAATGCATGAAAGAATGTATGTAAATAAAACCAATCTGTAGCTTACAAAATAACATATACAAGACAAACATTAACTGAAAAACAACACACAAAGCACATGCCACTCCTAGGGTACGCTTCACTCGTTGCCTCGAAACGTGGTCATCAAGTATAGGGTGTCTTAGAGGTCGCCCTTTGTCTAAAGATCCAGTTGCCCCGAAACGGTTGCCTCGGATAAAAGGATCTAGGACATTAGGGTTACTTCTAAGGCGTCCTACCATTGCTTCGGTGACCACACTGTCTCGATAATCGAATTGACCCGAACACCTCCAACGATGGTGCTACCTACCTCTCAATGGTGGGATAGCACTATCTAAAGGACTCTTACACAGCTTAATTCCTTAGGGTAGGTAGATGACTCATGGATACTTGCTCTTTTCAAAACAGACAAAATACTTTTCACACCTTACACTTTCAAAAAGTTTTCAAACAATACTTCATACACTCTTGAGGACTGATACAAGAGTTACCTAGAAGTTTTCAAACGAGCTTTTTTTCAAAACCCACACACACTTGAAAAGCAAACAAATTTTGAAAACATAAGAGCAAGTACCTAAGAGCCCGTGGATAACCACGGATAGAAAGGGTGCTAACACCTTCCCTTTCTATAAATCTACCTCCCGAACCGAGAAACATTCTCATAAGGAATTTTTCTGTGCTTTTGTCCTTTCCATGTTGGAGAACATAAAAGACGGTGGCGACTCTTGCTTACCGCGACATTTCGCGAAACCAGCTAAAAAACAGTCAGTTCTATTTCCACCCGTCACAGAACTGGCGACTCTATTGGGGAGTACTTAAAAGTGAGGTGTACCTTAGGAATAGTTCATCATCATGTTTTCAATTGCTTGCTTTGATTGCTCTAAAAATTGTGGGCCTGTTTTGGGAGTTTCATAGATCCTAACCCGGATCTGGGAGATACCTCTTGGAAAGTAGCAACAAACCGTGAGGGAACTGTGCGGGGTATACCGACATGGTTGAAGCAGTTTGCTACGTTGATGTGGCACTTTGGTGAGTACCGGTAACCCTTAAGTCAAGTCAAGGAGAGTATGGGGCCGCCGCGTGGTGTCGTGAAGCATCAACTGACCTTAGGAACCTTAATTGAACCATCCTGGCCTCTTTAGGGGTAGTGAGATGACTGACTTTGGTGCAGTCCGAAGTTGGTTGATACTCGATACTACACTCATTGAGGGTTGTTTTCTTGGAATATTTTGATCGCCAGTTCAGTGGCTAAATCAAAACAATGAACACAGAAAGCAACCCAATGATATTGAGCTCCTTAGAACCCGGTTACTTTTGATAGGACAGGTTTGAGCCCACCAACTTCAAAGAGGGTAGTACCCAAAATTCATGCTGGCCTAAACTCTAAGGGCTCTTTTGTGTGATTTGTGTGCCTTCAAACTTGAACTACTTGCATGCTTGTTATCTAACACATGAGTTTCTTGCAGGGTTTGTTTACAGTCCTTAATTTGGGCTCATAACAGGGCCTACTTACATCACTCCACACATAGCATAACATCATACCATTGCATACATCTTGCATAAAAACTAATCCATTTCAAGGACCTCAAGGGTTTTGTGATGCAGGTCATGATGAATCAAATGTCCAGCAAGGGGTAAAGGGGATTTATTTTCCTCTAGCCAAGGTTAATGACTTGAGTCAGGGGCTATAACCCACTCGATATGGTGAGCCTTGACTCTTGAAGAATGACTCTCATCAAAATGAAGTCCCTTCCATCAAGCTACAAAATTCAAATTCTAACAATTTTCTTGTTTACCCCGCGAGATCCTTGAAAATATTGCATGCATACATACATATCACGGCATTACAGGTACTCCTTTGACAGGTCACTTACCATCTTCGCTGTTTATTTCAGCAATGGCTTCCCAACAAAACAACCAGGATCTTCATGCTCAAGAGACTCGGTTCGGGGAGATCCTCCTAAATCTATCCAAGGGGCAGGAAGAGCTGAGAACACTCCTCATGGGGAATTTGGTCAGGAAGAGTCCCGAAGACGACAAGGACGAACGGCTGAAACATCTGCAAGCTGAGGTGGATGTAATGAGAACCCAGATGCTGGGGCAAATGGCTTTTATCCAAGACTTGTCTCAAAGACAATGAGAGCTCAGGGTTCTCGTCAACCAACTGCTTCGGGATAACCAACTGGGGCAAACATCTAAGGTTGAAGAGCCAGCCATCATTCAACCACCTGTGGGGCAAGAAGACAAGGGAAAAGCTCCTCGGTTTGCTTCGGGGTCACAAGCCCAGCATCAACCTCACCAGCGTCAACAGGGTAATTGGCGTAAGCAAAATACGTCTGGAAGACATTTCTCGGAGACTGGTGTGCCATCCTCACTAATACTGAAACGCTTGTTGGAGGTCAAGCTGATTGCTTTAAAGGATCCTCCCAAGAAGCTAAACATAACCTCCCTAAAGTACAATCCTGATGAAAGGTGTGCCTACCATTCCGACAGTCCTGGACATGACACTGACAACTGTTGGAGCCTGAGGAACAAGATCCAAGACTTGATCGACGGAAGGGTGCTGGAGTTCATGCCGGGAGGGAAAATGAAAATCTTTTGCTGAGAATCTTCCATTTGAAATGATTGGTGCAAACTAAGAATCTTTTGTTCATTCGAATGTTCAAGTTGTATTTTTCTCTGATTGTTCAAACATTTGTTCATGTCAAACTCTTTTACTTTATCAATGCATTGCATATGTCTGTTTTGAATCAATATATTCTCATTCGCTATATTCAAACTTCTTTCATTTTTTGATGTCAACTCTCAATTAATAATTCTAAGCCTCTTGAGGGAGGATGACGAAAATGATACCACAATTTACCGTATGCTTTTGAGCAGACCCCGCTGATGAGGTACAGGAATTGTTTCAAATCCTAAACATTGGAGTTATAAGGAAGATAATCCCTTGTTACCCCCTTTGTTGAGACAAAGAAGTAGGAGTTTTCTTTTCACAAAAAATTAAACCCTTAATCATAACCTGGGGCAGGGTAGTTCTCTCAGTTGATCCAAGTGCCCAACGAATGGCACCAAAAAGTACTTACAAAACAAAAGACAGTGATGGTTCCAATAATCATAAGGACTGGAAGTCATTATCTCCCAAAAATAAAAGCCCATTAAGTCAAAACCTATGAAGAAGACTTACAAAACTGGGGCATCCCGCTGACTGTAAATACAAAAAGAAACAGTTCAGGCAAAAAAACAGGGATAACAAAATCAAAAAAGAAAGAGGTCCTACAAACCCTCAACCAAAAAAAGGAATGACTGCCTATTCAAAATAAACTGTCAATATCCGAACCATCATGGGAATATCAAAGCAAAGACTCAAACAAGGTCTGACGCACGATCAACTGAGTTTAGGTTTGAAGAACATCACGAAGAGCGGGTGGGTACAAATATAATTTGAGCCTTTTCCTTTGTTTCTTAAACCGTGAACCAGGCCACGTTACAACCCTTAAAAGTCCTAGCTGAAGCATGGGTTAGTTCGAAAGCATACTGTTACGAAAGGTATCCTGACTCCTTAAGGCTTGCGGTAAAATAACGAGTTGACATCACAGTTTACAAAATTCACTTGTTTTTACTGAAAAATACATTTGCAAAAAAACTTCGAGACAGACATACGCTTTGCATTCTTAAAATAATATTGTTTGCATATGACTATTTGTTCAACAGCAGAGAAATTCGCACGAAGAATATCTAGTGAACAAAAGCACTCCCAACAAAGGGGCAGGGCATGATCATTGTCCATCATCTGGGGCAGTCAAGTCAAGATTCTGAGAATCTCTCAAAAGGCCAACCAGCTAGGGGCAAATCTCCGTCTGGATCACTTGGGGCATTGGACGATCAAACGAAGATCTTCTGGTGGCATGGTAACACTGCACTACTGACAGTGACAACTCCCGGCATCCTGAGAGCACGGACATAGTCGAAAAAAACACTACGCATAAGCAAAGACCCGCTAGGTTGACACACCTAGGCAAAAATAAGGGATTAAATGAAAAAAAATATGTACACCCGGCAAGTCGAAAACCTGAAAAGGAGGCTTGGGCAAAAATGGGTATCCCGGTGGACTGAAAACCCGAAAGGGCGGTCCAGGAAAAAGTTAGGGATCAAAAGCGTACGACTATGTCCCGTCATCTCGTCACTTGCCTACCAGAAGAAGATTTGTCGAATCGGCAGTTGTCTAACACCTCACAAGGTATCTTCTTCTCTCACATCAGAAACAGGGGCAATATTGAGTTGTCTAAGCGATCTAGTTGCTCTGTCCACCAAGGTACTAAGGTAGGACGTGACCAAGATACCTTCACTCCCCGCGGAGTAAGATAAGACTCAACCATACTCTCCTCCGAGCAGAGTTGGTCTCCCATCAACCCTGAAAAGGCACAACATCTCCAGCAAGTCAGCAACACTCTCCCCAAGCAGAGTTAGCCTACAGTCAGCCTTAAGGAAGTTGGGTATCTCCAGAAAATCTCAAAATTCCCCAGCGGAGTATACAGATTATTCCTCAGCAAGCATCCCCGACAGTCTTAATATAAGATTGTTCCCAGGCGGAATACAGACATCCAGTGGGGCCATTCCCCAGTACAGTCCAAAAGTCTCCCCAGGAAAGTTGAATCAATCTTCCCAGTAGATTCTGGAAGCTTATCCCCAGTAGATTCTGGAAGCTAATCCCCTGCAGAGCGCAAAAGCATCTCCCCAGCTTTATTCAAAGGTCATTCTCCACCAGAGCCTATAACTGGGTTATCCTTAGCTAATTACCACGGAAAGATCGTCCTCGGCGAAGTTCTTCCTATCCCCAGCGGAGTTCATCAAATTCCTCAACATAACTTCTCAATGGAATCCCCAGCGAAGTTATCACCAAATCTCAGCGAAGTATCTCTTCCCACAGAGTAATTCCCTGCAGAGTAATCTCTTCAACAAGTTTATTCCCCAACGGAGTCGTCTTCTCCTACCGGTTTATTCTTGTAATCATCATCCCCAGCGGAAACGAAGAACTCTGTTCTTCAACATCAGCCCAGGATTCAACTTCCTGGCATGCGTCAAGGATTTACTTTCCCAGATGAAGATACATTCATAAACATCACATCATGCATATGCGCATCATGTCATACAATCTCATTTATGTCGAGAACATCATTGCTTGATCCATATCATGCATTGCATACGACTGACCTTTACCTTTCAGTAAGGATACAGTTAAATAATCAGCTATGTCAAAGTAGACAAATACAGTCAAAAGAGACCAATCCAGTCAAAAAAGACAAATCCAGTCAAAGAAGACAAATCCAGCCAAAGAAGACAAGTCCAGTTAAATCCCAAAGGTTTTTTCTGATGCTCATCCAGTCAAAGAAGACAGGTCCAGTTAAATTACTTCCTAAAGTCAAAGAAGACAATACGTCATTATAGACACCCGTCATTATAGACACCCGTCGTTATAGACACCCGTCATTATAGATAACTCGTCATTGAAGACAACTCGTCATTGAAGACAACTCGTCATTGAAGACAACCCGTCATTGAAGACAACTCGTCATTGAAGACAACTCGTCATTGAAGACAATTCGTCATTGAAGACAACTCGTCATTGAAGACAACTCGTCATTTAAGACAACTCGTCATTGAAAACAACTCGTCATTTAAGACAACTCGTCATTGAAGACAACTCGTCATTAAAGACAACTCGTCATTGAAGACAACTCGTCATTGAAGACAACTCGTCATTGAAGACAACTCGTCATTTAAGACAACTCGTCATTTAAGACAACTCGTCATTTAAGACAACTCGTCATTTAAGACAACTCGTCATTGAAGACAACTCGTCATTAAAGACAACTCATCATTGAAGACGACTCGTCATTGAAGACAACTCGTCATTGAAGACAACTCGTCATTGAAGACAACTCGTCATTGAAGACAACTCGTCATTGAAGACAACTCGTCATTTAAGACAACTCGTCATTGAAGACAACTCGTCATTGAAGACAACTCGTCATTGAAGACGACTCGTCATTGAAGACAACTCGTCATTGAAGACAACTCGTCATTGAAGACAACCCGTTGTTATAGACACCCGTCATTATAGACAACTCGTCATTGAAGACAACTCGTCATTGAAGACAACTCGTCATTGAAGACAACTCGTCATTGAAGACAACTCGTCATTTAAGACAACTCGTCATTGAAGACAACTCGTCATTTAAGACAACTCGTCATTTAAGACAACTCGTCATTGAAGATAACTCGTCATTGAAGACAACTCGTCATTGAAGATCACTCGTCGTTGAAGACAACCCGTCCATGAAGACAACCCGTCCAAAGAGACAACTCGCCAAGAAAGACAAAACCTCCTCTGGTTCAGTTAAATCCTAAATATTTTTCTGAGATAACCTGTCAGTAGAGACAACCCAGCAACCTTTTGAAGTTCCAGATTCGATACCTGTATCTAGCCAGGGCATGTCTATGAGCGAATGAGTGAAGATCAACACCTGTAACAGGCCAGGAAATTATCTTTCTCAGGTACGCAAGTTCTCGCTAAGGAATCTCTTATGCGATCGACGCCTAGATGGCATCTATAAGCCCATCCTCCCATTACAGTTCCAAATGGCATCTATAAGCCCATTCCCGACAAGGTTCTGTCACATCTCCAGATGGCATCTATAAGCCCATCCTCTTATCCACCATCTCTCCAAATGGCATCTGTAAGCCCATTCCCGACATCACACTGCTGGTACTCTACTATGTGAGTGCAAATTTCTGGGCACTCTAGTGTTCAATCATCTTCCACCTTCGGATCACGAAAGGTACACAAGCCAATCTACATCCTCAGGTCTAAGAAGATTGAACAGGGGCAACTGTTGTACCCCAAAATTTTCCCTCCCATATTCTTCAAAGTTTTGACAAGCATCATCTCAATTTGCTCAAGTCTACTCAAGGGTTGCATAGTTCAAACACCCTCCTAAGCCAGTCAAATTAGGGTTTTGGTTCTTGCAAGGAAGTTGAGGTTTTCAAGGGCTCAATCAAGTCACATATGCCTATATACATTGTCAAGCACCTACATGTCAAGTTTCAAGGCTCACAAGGTCAAGTTGCACAGTCAAAAACCCTAATTGCTTCACAATCAACTGTAGGGGCAAAATGGTCATTTGGCAGTCAAAAGTCAAAAAATTTGGTCAACATCTTATTTTGAGGCCACAATCATCATTTGATCAAGTCTTGATCATGATTCCTCAAGCATGGCTCAAAAATCATCAAGGTGTCAAAAGTTTCTATTTTTGGACAGCTGAAAAGTCAACTGTACCTTGACCAAGGCATAACTTTTTCATGGTTCCTCAGAAAAATCCCATCCAATGCTCATTTTGAAGGGGATGACATTTCCTACAACTCATCTTCACATTCCAAGTCCAAGAAATGCTCTCACAAAAAGTTATCAATTTCAACATTATAGGTCATTTTCAAAAGTCAACAAAAGGGCACTTTAAGTCAAAGACCATAACTTGAGATTGGTAAATCAAAATGACATGTGACCAAAGGCATTGGTTAGAGGACTTCAAGACCTTTCCAAAATGTCCAAGAACATGTTCATATGATCAAAATTGAGCAAGATATGCATTGGAGAAGTTGGGAAATTTTTGTGAAATGGCCAAAGTCAACTATCCTTGAAACTTCAATTTTTGACAAAAGGGCCCACTTTTTTCGAATTTTTTATATTAATAACCATGTATTAAAATAATATTTCGCAAATAACCGGGTTTCGGAAAAAATTATGCAAATAACCATGTTTCAGATGGCTCCACAAAGGAGGAGCCATCTCACTTGGCGCCTCCACCTAGGGTTTTGCCCTAGGCGCCATCTCACTTGGCGCCTCCCTTGGCTTTTAGCCAAGTGAGATGGCGCATGCTCCTTAAAAATGAGAGGAGGCGCCATCTCACTTGGCGCCTAGGGCAAAACTAGGGCAAAATGCTGTTTTATAAATAATTCGTCCGTTTCTTCGAAATTTCTCACACTTTCTCGCACTGTATTTTTATTTTGTACTCCGTTATTTGCGTAATGACGTCGCCTATGATTTTTAGCAGAGATGGTTACGTTATATTCTCCGCCACGAAACCTGCGATGAAAATGAAATTCTGGCACATTCACTCCATGGAGCGTCTAAAGCGGGAGTTGATGCGGTGGCTAGATGGAGACATCGCGGAGGGGGGAAAAATTCGAAGGATCCAGCGAAAACGAACAACAACCTCACATGCGACAGGAAGACCTAATGTGTGGTTGGAGGAAGTCAAAACAGATAGTGATGTAATGCTGATGATGCATGGGTCAAATGAAATTGTGTTAACAGTTGTAATTTCCTAGATTGAATATCGTTAATTATTGTTGTACGCGTTTTATTAACTGTAGCAAAATCTGTTAACGGAAAACCCTAATGTTTACAACACAAATATTGAAAAGATTTATTGTATTACAATATTTATGTGGTCGAGCCAGACGCCCGATTCGGACAGTTTTTGCGATTGTGTCCGACCTGACGGCATAAACCACACTTTCTTTCCAACCTATCTAGATCGTTCATTTCTGTTGTGATGCGCCTACTTTTGGGACGACCCTTCTTGTTCCTTCGCATTTGGTCATTGTGGCAAACTATATCGCCGTTGTATTCAGGCCAATAATCCGGTTTTGCCACCAAAGGAAAGTTGTTGTTATTGTAAACAGTGAGCAACGTTTCAGATTTGTAAACGTTTGACAGCAGTTGAAGCGCGTCTTGATGGGTATGAGCACAAGCGGCAATGACATGAGAGCAAGGCATACGAAATGCTTGAAACCTGCCACAATCGCACCATTGAGAAGGTAAAATGACCCTGTATTCTTGTCTTGGCAGGCCTTCATTATGGTCGATTGTCTCTTTCACAATGAAGTTGTGGCTGTGTCGGTCAAACCGTGTAACCATGTGAGTGTTGGCTTTAGCACTTTCAGCCTTAATGTATTTCATGCAGCTTTCACTCCATAGTTGTCCTGATTGCAACACCGCATTCCACATTTCACCTCTTTTGGCAAATAACGCAGCCATCCTAAAATATGTAGATTTTACCAAGGCAGTGATTGGGAGGTTTCGTATGCCCTTGAATACCCCATTCATTGATTCAATAAGATTCATTGTCATATGCCCCCATCTTTGGCCATTGTCGTATGACCTAGTCCACTTTTCGACCGGAATATTGTTGATCCACGTACCGGCTTCTGGATTAGACAAACGGATCTCGTTGCGGTAATATTTGAATGTGGGTTGTGTCAATGCATATCCTGCATTCATAACCGCTTTCCACAATGTTTTGTCCTTGACCTCCCTCGAGAAATTCTGGATGATATGCCTGACGCAATAGACATGCGTAGAAGGAGGGTCATGCCAACCATTTGCTGGATTATTGTAGGCACTTTCAATGGAGGCATGTCTGTCCGAGATCAAACAGAGATCTGGTTGAGGAGCCACGTGTGTCCGAAGATTTTTCAGGAAAAAGCTCCAAGCACCATCGGTCTCCCCCTCGACAAGGGCAAACGCAACGGGGGAAATGTTGTTGTTGCCATCTTGTGCAACTGCCATCAATAGCGTGCCTTTGTACTTCCCATACAACCAAGTCCCGTCAATTTGTAGAATTGGTTTGCATGATGCAAACCCTGTGATGCATGGTTGAAATGCCCAAAACACGCGACTGAATATTCTGTTGCCATGCAGTAGACTACCATCTTGGGCGTACGCTGGCAATGTTTCTAGAACATAAACACTACCTGGAGAATACGTCTTGAGTGCATTCAGGTAGCGGGGAAGTTCTCGGTATGACTCCTCCCAGTTCCCGTACACCCTTTCAATCGCCTTAGTCTTTGCTAACCACGCCTTACGGTAAGACGGAGTGTAGTTAAAAACCTTGGTGATGTGGGAGATGATTGTTTTCACCTTCAAAGATGGGTCGTTGTTGACCAGGGGTAGGATTTCTTGACAGATTAGATCATGGTTGAGTTTTCGGTGGTCCTGTCATTAAGTGGAACTTACACAAGTGTGGGTAGTCATAGAACCTATGACCCAGCAGTCACCCCTTAATCTGTATGATGCGGTCAGCTTGAACATACAGTCAGGGTGGACACACTTGATCTTGTATCTTTCCGGGTTGACACGATCCACCTTAAAATCAACCGAGTTGAGCATGTGAAATTTTTTAATGGCCCTGATGCATTCCTCTCTGTTATGAAACTTGTCCTTCTCTTTTAAATTTTCATCCGACTGCATAATCGGTTTGAAAAATAAGTCAGTAGAAGGTTCATCTCCGCCCATGTTGAAGTTTGTCATGTGCGGAGGTGGTGTGTAGATTTTTTCTGTAGGAATACTAGGGATGCCATCATCGTCAGAATCATCGTTCACCATTTCATCAAACTCTAACTCGTTATCTTCTTCTTCATCATCAACTGCATCTACCTCATCTTGTTCATTCTCCAAAGGATTAACCTCCTGTGTCACCGGAGGCTCTACCTCCTGTGTCACCGGAGGCTCTTGAAGCAAAACGTACAACTCAATAGAGTCGTATCCAGAATAGACATGGCTGGAAATCATATTCTGGAGATCCTCGTCATCTTGAACTTCAACCTTATAAAAAATTACTTGGTTGTTTCCAAAAAAACTGGATTCTGATAAAATATCTGGGATACCGGGCCTCGTTCAAGTTTGGCCTCCAATCTTTTCTTGAAGTACGAGAAATTGGCTTTCCCGTTTAAGAGAAATCGAACGTTGTCGGTGTTTCTAAACAAAAACCCAACTGTGGGACAAATGTATGTCTCACCGTTGAAATGTGCTTTGACGACAAATTGTGGTGAAGAGGCCATTGCGTAGAATTGTTTTAAGGTTTGAAGGTTGGAATGCTTGAGGTTTATTGATTGTATGAAGGTATGAATGCTGTAATGTTTGAAGGTTGGAATGTATGAATTTGATGACTGATTCGAAGGTTGGAAGATTTGACAGATTATGTGAATCAATGTTATGTTAAACGTAAGGCTAAAAATTTCAATTAAGTAAGGGATGTAACCCCCCAAGGCTGCCAATAATATTACATGCAATAATGAAACCCCATAGGCTGCCACCTATCCTGGCCCTATTCTGCACACATACATGTTTTTTGTAAGACTCCACCCATCAACTCCAATGGCCTTGCATGCAATAAAGAAAGGAATCCCAAAGGCTGTCACGTAGCCTGAGCCTATGCTGTAACAAATGACACCTCTTATTCGCCAAATGGGGTGGCGACACCATTCATTTTTGTACTCTTTCGCCAAGTCCAATGGTGCCTCCCTTACTGTCCAATCGTGATACATGCATGGGCTTATGAAACCCCATAGGCTGCCACCTATCCTGGCCCTATTCTGCACACATACATGTTTTTTGTAAGACTCCACCCATCAACTCCAATGGCCTTGCATGCAATAAAGAAAGGAATCCCAAAGGCTGTCACGTAGTCTGAGCCTATGCTGTAACAAATGACACCTCTTATTCTCCATATGGGGTGGCGACACCATTCATTTTTGTACTCTTTCGCCAAGTCCAATGGCGCCTCCCTTACTGTCCAATCGTGATACATGCATGGGCTGCCACCTAGCCTGCAAGAGTGACACCTTACATTTTTTGTACATGCATCCATGCATATGTGTAACCCCCTAAGCATGCAAATGTGACACTTCGCAGGCATGCAAGCACAAGCAACCACTACATCAAACTTATTTGCCTATAAATACATACCATATGAAACATCTCTCACACCCACACAACTCTCACTCTCTGCTACGAAATATTTCATAAGTCTATCATACTCTCTATCTCTTCCCAAGTATTTCATACTCTCAAGCATTCTAAACAATGGCTCTTCTAACAATGGGCGATACTCACAGAGGCACAAGGGAAAACATTGCTGCATTTGTAAGTCTCTTCTTTGGTTATACATTTTTCATACTTCAAATAACGCGTTGTTCATCTTAATTAATCTTACAGCTGTTAAATTATGATCTCAGGACACAAAAAGATTCAGAATCCGTTCGCACAACTACCTGGCTCCCGACCCATTTATCGTCCCTTATCTGGAATACGCAGGTTTTGGACATGTGATAAAGATCTCCAACTGCACCATTGACTCAAAGTTCATTCTTGCAATGTTGGAAAGGTGGAGACCGGAGACCCATACATTTCACCTACCAATAGGTGAATGTACCATCACGCTCGAGGATGTGTACATGCTACTGGGCCTCCCTATCGACGGTAAGGCGGTGAACGGGTCGGTTCAACAACCCAACTCACAGTGTGAAGAACTGTTGGGTAGGGATATGGTAGAAGGTGGTGGAGCAAGAGGGCAGGGAATACTACTCACTGACCTGAAACGTCATTATGCAAGTATGGATTTAAATGAAAATTCCTCAGAGAATGACCGAGTAGTAAAAGCCAGAACGTATCTTATGATACTTTTTGGTACATTTTTATTTCCCGAAAGTACGGGAAATAGTGTAAATTTTATGTACTTACATTTACTAACAAATTTTGAAAAAACTAGAAAATATAGTTGGGGTTCTGCAGTATTAGCCCACCTATACAGTTCCTTGTGCAAAAACGCAGTCAAGGAAAAATGTACATTTTATGGGTGCGCATTTTTACTACAAGCCTGGGGTTGGTGGAGGATGGAGTCCATAAACCCCATCAATAACAACACTTTTGGTTTCCCGTACGCAACAAAGTAAGTCATTAAGTTATAGCATTTATAACTATTCTGCTCTTTCCAAAATATATGCTAAAAATAACATGTTTCTCATTTCCTTTAGGTATGCGTGACGGGTATGGATTACGGCAAGAATCCAAGATTCAATGTCGCACTCTACCGGAATCTGTTGGATCACTTAGGCCCAGATGACGTACGTCGTAGCTTTTAACTTTTGTTCATTTTAATTATTTATACATTACTTTTGCGCTAACCTGATTTAAATTTTATCGCAGTTCGTCTGGAGACCATATTTGGGTTTGGGCCATGCTCCAAACCCGGAGGATGCAGCAACTTGGACTGCAAAGACTGCACTCATTCGGTTCAACATTGTGGAGATGCACCACAGCGACCGTGTGAAGATGCAGTTCGGAATGCATCAAGAGATACCAAGTGATCCAACAGATTTGTCCCCATGGAATCTTAAAAGGGTCGACGCTTAGTGGGGTCTTACCAATTGGAAAGACTTTGCTCCGGAATGGTGTAAGATGTGGCAGAGGCGTCACCGCTACGTCTTGCAATTCCCGGTTTTCCTTACTCAAGGTAACATGCGACACACAGATCAATATATGTCATGGTACAGGTCGGTTAGTAACCCAGAAATGCACGTGTCTCATCTGAGATACTTGGTTGACCCACGCACACAATGGGCACAACCCTCGATTCCCCATCAACCTCCAACCAACCCCCAAGAAGAAACAGACCCACAAACACCCAACCACATTCCCCACTACAACACAACTACAATCAAATGTCGTACTACCAACCTCAATCACCACCAAACTACCAATACCCCGATATGCCTCAAACCCAACCACAATACCAACCCCAATACCAGCACACCCACATACCCCAGACACAATTTCAGTCTTCCACATATCCCAATATGGCGCCCTCAACATCCAGCCTTAGCCCTGATATGGGAATGTCGGAAGATTATGACCAAGCCGACCAAACCTACCATCACCCACCATATCACCAAACCACCCAACATCCACAATACCAAACACCCCAAGATCCATTTCCTTTCTACCCCCCATACTCAGACGACCAATGCTACCGACCAACCATGGAACCCCATCCACCGCCAACACGACCAAACTTTGAGGGTATGGGTAACCGACTGTACCAGAGCGGATCTTCGAGATATGGAGATCTTACTGATTTTATGGATTCGGACCGCATTGACTTCGCTGGGCCATCGACCTTTCCGTAGCAGGAAACGCGACGGCACCCAGCAAGAGAAAGGCGAGGACGGGGATGCGGAACCGGGGGTCATTACCGGGTTCCGGGGGATCATTGATGTATCTTTTTTTTTCCCAGTATTTTTGTATCCATTTTTTTACTGTTCTTTTAATGTAATACAGTTGAATGTAATTATTTTTTTCTAAATAAAAAGTCCATTTTGTTGATCTCTGTCCAATAGGCAACGCACAGGAAAAAAAATATTAAAAAAAAATTGTTGCCCTAAAATTACACTTAGGCGTCATCTCACTTGGCTTAGGGCATGCCCTAAGCACATAGGCGCCAAGTGAGATGGCGCCTCCCTTAAAAAAGGAGGTGCATGCGCCAAGTGAGATGGCTCCTCCTTTGTGGAGCCATCTGAAACATGGTCATTTGCGTAATTTTTTCCGAAACCCGGTTATTTGCGAAATATTATTTTAATACATGGTTATTAATAAAAAAAATTCCACTTTTTTCCACTTGGTTCAGCCTTGTCATGCCACCCACGTGTCCCATGATTAATTTCAGGATTAAACATTAATTTTTCTATTTTTTATTTAATTTTATTGATTTAATTCCTTTTAAATCCATAAAATTCAAATAAAAATCAAAAAAATTAATTCAATGATATCTTGTGGTTTGAATGACCTTGATGAAGCATAATGCACCTACCAAATTCGTGTAAGGTCCATTTTAAGCATAAAATTCAAATTTTGAACAAAATTGGCAAGTTCCTTTAATGGTGGTTATGGAGAAATCCAAAGTTTAATTGCAATGGTTAAGAGCTCATAATAGTGACTGATTCTCACTCATTACTATATATACAAGCCTTGCAAGCCTCATTCAGAAACGAAAAAAAAGTGCACAAACGGCCAGAGCAAAGTTCAAAATTTGTCAAAAAAAGTGTGAGATCAAAAGGAGTTTTGCAAGCATTTTCAGGCCAAAAGGAGAACGTGACTCTCTTCTTTGCCATACCCTGAAGCTAAAGCAACCCTTGCCACGTCCTAAGGTCCATTATCAAGCACTGTAAGTATTCCCAGGTCCCCTCAAAATCCCATATTATTTTTTCTTACATACTTGTGTGCAGGCTTCAAAGAAGGCTTATCATGCGCCTCACAAATCCAAAGCGCCAAGTGTCTCCAAGTGCAAATCCAATGGCCACAAGGGAAGGAGCATCATGTTCTCAGGTCAACACAGGCACAGGAAATCTCCAAAGTCAAACAAAGCTGGTTTCTTGATGGGTTTCAGATTCCAATCAAAACACCCCAATCTGGCCCAAAACCCCCCTTGGGTTTGCAATTTTTATTTTGTCATTTTTATATTTTGTTTGTCTTATTTTATTTTTTACCTTTTATTAACTATTAACATAACTAACTATTTTTATAAAAAATCAAAAAAAGAACTAATATTATTATTATTATTAATTTCATTTTATAATACTAATAAATTGAGTTAATTTTAATTAGGCAACTTTAACTTTTTTTTCTTAAATAATTAAAATAATTTAGAATTAGGTTAACTTTTAATTTTATTTCTTTTTACTTTATTTCATTAAAAACATAAAAATACAAAAAAACTTTTTTTCTTTTAATAAATTAATTAATCAGTTTAATCATTAGTTTTAATTGCATTTAATCACAAAAAAAGACAAAAAAATTCATTTCTTTTCTTAAAAGGGTCAACACCCTTAGGACGTTCCTGATTAATTTTTATTCGCACGTATTTTTTATATTTTGATTATTATGTAACTGCTTCACGAATGTAATAGTAATTAGGTTTATTGCTTTCTTTACTTTCCGCACTTTATCAAAACGGGTCTTTGTATTTTTGGCGATGTATAGACCCGCGCCTTGTAATAGCGTAGCTTTACATTCCCGCACTTTAATTTTCCGCACCCCTTAAGTGTTAACAATGCATGAAAGAATGTATGTAAATAAAACCAATCCGTAGCTCACAAAATAACATATACAAGACAAACATTAACTGAAAAACAACACACAAAGCACATGCCACTCCTAGGGTACGCTTCACTCGTTGCCTCGAAACGTGGTCATCAAGTATAGGGTGTCTTAGAGGTCGCCCTTTGTCTAAAGATCCAGTTGCCCCGAAATGGTTGCCTCGGATAAAAGGATCTAGGACATTAGGGTTACTTCTAAGGTGTCCTACCATTGCTTCGGTGACCACACTGTCCCGATAATCGAATTGACCCGAACACCTCCAACGATGGTGCTACCTACCTCTCAATGGTGGGATAGCACTATCTAAAGGACTCTTACACAGCTTAATTCCTTAGGGTAGGTAGATGACTCATGGGTACTTGCTCTTTTCAAAACAGACAAAATACTTTTCACACCTTACACTTTCAAAAAGTTTTCAAACAATACTTCATACACTCTTGAGGACTGATACAAGAGTTACCTAGAAGTTTTCAAACGAGCTTTTTTTCAAAACCTACACACACTTGAAAAGCAAACAAATTTTGAAAACATAAGAGCAAGTACCTAAGAGCCCATGGATAACCACGGATAGAAAGGGTGCTAACACCTTCCCTTTCTATAAATCTACCTCCCGAACCGAGAAACATTCTCATAAGGAATTTTGCTGTGCTTTTGTCCTTTCCATGTTGGAGAACATAAAAGACGGTGGCGACTCTTGCTTACCGCGACATTTCGCGAAACCAGCTAAAAAACAGTCAGTTCTATTTCCACCGGTCACAGCGCGTTTTTGAGACAAACTGGCTGGAGGTTGAAGAAGATAGACTTGGGCTGGGCCTGAGTTTTGTTTTCCTTTTTGCACCACTTTATTTCACTTGCACCCCCTTGGCCCATTGTGTTTATTCTTATCATTTTTTGACTTTTTCTTTTTGTTTCTGACTTGTTATTTTTTGTTAAAATATAAAAAACATAAAAAATATTTTTTTACCTTTTTTTTGTATTTATTAGACATTTATTTGTTTTAATTTGATATATGTAAATATATATATATATAATACCTTTTATTTAAAATACTAAAAATAATACAAATACATTTTTATTTTCTGATTTTATTTTATTTTATCTTTTGAAAACATTTTCTTAAAAATATACTTTTTTTGAAAATAATAAATATTTTATTTTTGTACATATTTAATATATTTGGTAAATATTATAAATACTTATATAATTATTAGAATATTTAGGATAAAAACATAAAAATAATACATTTTTATTTTTATTAATATTTGACCTCAAAAATCACTTTTTTACAATACACTTCCTTTTTATTTATTTTTTATGTACATAATTAATAAATATTGTATATATTATATAATAAATACCTTTTATTTAGCAAATTAGGGTTTTGCCCTAACCATGAAAAAATCCAAAAATTAATCCTTTTTATTTTTGTTTATTTGACACATGAAAATACTTTTTTACATACATATAAAAATCATTTTTTGCATCTTGCATATTTATTGTATTTTATTTAATTATTGAGCAATTAAATAACTTGTATATTCCATTTGGATTGTAATAGCTTAGATTTTAATTTCTTACTAAATATCCCCATTTGAACATTTGTACCCCCCATCCCATAATTGTGTTGTAATAATTTAGGACTTTTATTTTTCGCATTTAAAAGCTTTCTAAATATGCCATGATAGACTTAGGGTTTTGTATGCAAAAATCAACCAAACAAATAGCTTGACTAAACCAAAGACAAAAAAAAGCATGAAAATGGACAACACTAATCACACTTGCACCCCTAGGGTTACTCCACTTGTTGCCTTCAATAATGGGCCATGTTGCATGTTAGGTGTCTTTGGCAAAACAAAACAATTCAAATGATCATAGTCCCTCGATGACGCTTTCGAAAGTTGCCTAAAAATGATTAAGTCCCTTAAAGGAAAAATTGCCCAAAGACACTTGGCACCATTGCAATCATGGTCTAAACGATGACCCGCGCCCGTCCCGTTAAACATCCTAACACAAGATTTCCCACCAAATACAATGGTGGAACAAAATTGTTAAAAGGGTTAAAACATAGAAAAAGCCTTTGAGTAAATTTAGGGGTAGACAACTCTTAGTTACTTGACCAAACTTGCAAAAACACTTGCCTACTTTTCAAAACACACCTCACAATACACTTTCAAAACAACTTTCAAAAACATTGAAAACTTTTCAAAAGATAAGTACACCTTTGTATACATTCAAACATGGATCATTACAAAGGTTGCCACCACAAATGGCCTCTTTTCAAAACATTTTCAAACCCACACACACACAAAGCACCATTTCAAACAATTGAAAATCAAAGGCAAGTGATCTAAGCAAGTAACTAAGAGCCCATGGATAACCATGGATAGAAAGGGTGCTAATACCTTCCCTTTCTATAATCTACTCCCCAAACCCAAGAAAACATCTCAAAGGTTTTTGCTGTGCTTTTTAACCTTTCCTTAGGATAAAATAAAAAGTCGGTGGAGACTCTTGCTCAACCGAAATATTTGCGAAAACAAACGCAAAACCTCAAGTCAGTTCTCCCACCGTATCACAGAACTGGCGACTCTGTTGGGGAAAATTTTAAAGTGGAGTAACCTTAGGGCTTAGATCACCCTCTTGCATGACTAATTGTTTTCTTTGATTGCTTTATATCTTGGATCTCTTGTTTGGGCTTGAAATCCTACACCCGGATTTGGGGAAACATTCATAGATAGCAATACATTGTGGAAACTGTGCGGGGTATACCGACACGGTTGAAGCAATAGCTATATTAGTGCGACATATTTGTGAGTACCGGTAACCCTTGAGTTCAATCAAGGAGAGTACGGGGCCGCTGAGTGATGTCACTAAGCACTAATGACCTAGAACCTTACTTGACCATCTTGGCCTTTTATTAGGGGTAGTGATATGACCGGCTTTGGTGCAGTCTGAAGTTGGTAGATACTCGATACTACACTCATTGAGGGTTGTTTTCTTGGAATATTTTGGTCGCTAGTTAAGTAGCTAAACCAAAACAATGAACATGGAAAACAATCCAATGATATTGAGCTCCTTAGAACCCGGTTACTATTTATAGGACAAGTTTTAAGCCAACTTCACTCAAGAGGGTACTTACCTATGAAACCCCATGCAAGCCTGAAACTAGGGTTTTGTGTGATTTGCTTGTACATATGTTTGTGCATACATCATGAGCATCATAAAGCATCATATGCATACACTAACCATTTCAAGGGTTTAGATCTTCATCTTTGTTCTTGTTTTATAGGTCATGGAAATTCTTCGCAGGAAAACTATCCAAGTCAACCTTGTGAGAATCCCTCCTCAACTCAAGGAACTCACATCCAGGATTCCCGAGAACTCTTCCTTCAGTGAAAGACATGGTAGACTGCTCAGCCTAGTCAACACCAACATTGAAGAGGGCATGGTAAAGGTGTTGTTCCAGTTCTTTGACCCCCTTCACCACTGTTTCACTTTCCCCGACTACCAATTGGTGCCCACTTTGGAGGAATTTTCTCAACTCCTGAGAATTCCTATTCTTAATCAACTACCCTACAACGGTACGGAAAAAGAACCAAAGCCTGAAGATGTTGCTCAAGCACTACACTTGCAACCATATGACATCAAGGGACATTGGGAAACTAAAAGCGGTGTCAAAGGCTTCTTGGCAAAATTCTTGTTTGAGAAGGCACAAGAGTGTTGGAATTCATTGGATCTACAAGCCTTTGAAGAAATTGTGGCACTCCTCATTTATGGGTTGGTCTTGTTCCCAAATCCTGACCAGCTTATAGATGTCAACGCCGTCAAGATTTTCTTATCCAGTAATCCAATACCAACATTGCTTGGGGACATTCTTCACTCATTTTACACATAAACAATGAGAAAGAGGGGTGTTCTCATGTGCTATACTCCTCTCCTTGCAAGGTGGTTTATTTCGCACCTTCCACAATCTGTCTTGAAGAATGACCAAGGCTTAAGGTGGTCACAACGGTTGATGACCCTTACTCACTCTGATGTACATTGGTGTTCTCGGTCCAGAGAAAATGTCATCATCGTCGATCGTTGTGGAGAATTCCCTAATGTTCCATTGCTTGGCATTAGAGGAGGCATTACCTACAACCCTTGTCTAGCTTTGAGACAATTTGGATATGCACGGAGGGATGGCCCTCATGACATGTTGATTCCTGACCTAGTTTTTGACTTCGACAAGGATGCGCAAGGACTTCGCCAAAGATTCATCAGAGCTTGGAGGATGCCTAACAAGGTAGACAGCAAGACACTGGGGCACAAGAACTCCATCCCTCTTGAGCCTTATCTCAAGTGGGTACGAACCCGAGCCCAGAGTCTAATGATGCCTTACCCTCATGTTCTCCCTGTGATTAAAGAGCCCGTTAAGGAAGGAGAGGTTCCCTACACCATCCTATATCCTGACATGCCTACATCGTGGGAGGAGATGCAGAAGAGTTGGATCCAACTCAAGGAGGAACGGAACACTTTTGAAGCCAGCTTATACGCCAGTGAGAAGAAGGTTTTGGAGCTTACCCGCCGACTCCATGAGGAAGAGACCCTCAACACCTACATCGCACCAAAGAGGATGCGCAACGTCTTTTTACCTTGAGAAGTTTTTTGTAATATTTGGCCCATGGGGCATTTATGTACTGACAAAATTTCTTCTTATTAATATGACGTGTGTTCTTTTTGTTTGCAACAATTTTGAATTTTCTAAATCCTTGAATGCATTGCATAACATATCATTCATCATGCACATAAGCAGGTCTCCAAACCAGGTTTCCTTATCTTTCTGTTGTTTATTTCAGTAAGATGGATCTCGAATAGACGGTCAAGGACTTGGAGTCTCAAAACTCACAGTTTCAACATCTTCTGATGACCTTGGCAAAGGGTCAGGAGGATCTAAAAGCCCTGCTTGGGAACAAAGAGCAAGTGAAAAAGAAGAAGAGAAGAGTCGGGGTGGCTACCCTAGGAAGAAGGTTTGAGGGTGAAGCCAGAAGAGTTCTTGAGTTTCCCCCTACGTCTGAAGAGGGAAACAGTAAAGGAAAAGGGGTTGTGGTACCTTCCGAATCCGAAGTTGAAGAAGAAGAGGCTGAAGAAGACGAAGACTACTCTGAGCAATAATACCCGCCCGCCGATGATAAGTACAAAAGCTTGGAAGACAGGTTGGCAGCTATGGAGCTGCAGAGAGTTCTCGGCTTAGATTTCGAAGATTTGGGATTAGTTGCTGGAATTGTGATCCCCCCGAAGTTCAAAGTGCCAATCTTTGCAAGATATGACGGGCTGTCTTGCCCAAAAATACATCTCAGATCATATGTAAGGAAGATCCAACCTTACACTGCGGACAAGAACCTGTGGATCCATTTCTTTCAGGATAGCCTTTCAGGGGCTCAACTCGAATGGTTCTATCAGCTGGATGGAGCCAGTATCCGAAACTGGGAGGACTTGGCTACTGCATTTTATAAACAATATCAGTACAATTCTGACCTCGCTCCCACGCGTACCCAACTCCAGGGTATGTCACTGGGGACGGGCGAAGGATTCAAGGAGTATGCGCAAAAGTGGAGAGACCTGACTGGCAGGGTGCAGCCACCTTTGACTGACCGTGAACTTGTTGACATGTTCCTGGGGACCCTGTCTGGTCCGTTCTTCAACCATCTGATTGGGAATTCCTCTGTTGGGTTTACAGATTTGATCTTAACTGGTGAGAGAATAGAAGCTGGTATCAAGTCGGGGAAGATACAGAAAGGTGCCTCCTCGAGTACTGAAAAGAAGCCCTTCAAGAAGGAAGCCAGTGTTGTTTATGGTCCCAGAAGACAAATTAAACCGGAGCGCCGCCAAGCTGTCAATGCATTGTTAATTTCAAAGCCTGTTGCTGCTCCTCAGCAATACAACCAACCAAGGGGTGAGAGACCCAAAAGGCAGTACACTCGGCTCAGTATGACCCTGTCTCAGATTTTGCCGCAACTACTGTCAACCAATCTGGTAACTGTCAAAGAAGCTCCGAAGGTAGTGAACACAGCTTCTCCAAAGTACAACCCCAACGCCCGTTGCGCTTATCACTCTAATAGCTCGGGGCATACTACGGATGATTGCTGGGCTCTGAGGAATAAGGTTCGGGACCTTATTGATGCTAAAGAAATACAGTTTGAGGCGCCCGAAAGACCCAATGTCGTGACCGCTCCCATGCCCCAGCATGGAGTGAATGTTGTGGAAGAAGATCGGTATGTAGCCTCCGTGGAAGAGATTGTTACTCTGTTATTGACTGTCAAAAGGAACCTGTTGCTAGCCGGTTTATTTCCGGGATATGGTAAAGGTTGCCTTCTATGTGTTGTTTCACCTGTTGGTTATCCTTTGCTGAAATCAGGTATCCAAAGCCTGATGGATAGCAAAGAAATCTTGTTCGAGAAGATTGTTGTTCCTGCTGTCCCTACTGAAGAAGTGTCCATTGTTACTATTTTCAACAACCCTCCTAAGGCTCCTTCAAAGAAGCCTGTCAAAATCATGTCCACTCAGAAGATTGCTCCTATCATCATCACTGTTCCGGGGCCTCTCCCTTATACATCCGACAAAGCTGTCCCTTGGCACTATGGGGCAGATGTTTATGTTCTTGGAGTAAAGCAAGAGTTTGATACTAGTACCGGCGTCAGCAACATCACCGGGCCTGCTAAAATTACTCGCAGTGGTAGGTTGTTCTCACCAGATATTGCGCCACCAGCTATTCAGAAACCTCTTATCATCACACCTGTAAGTGTGCCTGCTTCCCTTCAAGTTCCTGTTTCTACCCCTGTTGCCGAGTCATCTGACGCTCGGGGCAAAGGGATTGCTACTGATGTGCCTGCCCTGACGGAGGCACCAAAGACAACCACTGTTGAAGCTTCCCAGCAAGAGATGGAAGAGATCCTCAAGATCATTAAGAAGAGTGATTTCAATGTAGTTGAGCAGCTGGGGCACACCCCATCAAAGATTTCTATGCTATCATTGTTGTTGTGTTCAGAGGCCCATGCCAAGGCTCTGATTTCCTTCCTGAAGACGGCCCATGTGCCACAAGAAACATCTGCTGATCAATTTACCGATTGTGTGGCCAACTTGACTGCCGATAATGGTTTGGGCTTCTCTGACGCCGATCTGACTGCCAAAGGAAAGAACCATAATGACGCCCTGCATGTCTCCATTGAATGCAGGGGCACTACTCTTGCCCATGTGTTGGTAGACACCGGTTCTTCATTGAACGTATTACCCAAAAAAGCTTTAGACAGGCTGGATTGTGAGGGTTTAGAGCTCAAGCCAAGTAACATTGTGGTCCAGGCCTTTGATGGTTCAAAAAGGATGGTACATGGTGAAGTTGACATTCCAATCAGGGTTGGTTCTTAAGTTTTTGATTCTACTTTCTATGTGATGGACATCCGATCATCCTATTCTTGTTTGCTGGGTCGTCCATGGATCCACAAGGCTGGAGCCGTGACCACCACACTACATCAGAAGCTTAAGTACCCGGTCAGAGGGAAGATTGTTAAAGTTCAAGGGGAGGAAGAGTATATGGTCAGCCACCTTAACTCGTTCCGGTACATAGAGATGGATGGGGAATTCATTGAGACTCCATTCCAGCACTTTGAAGAGGTGCCTCATACACTGGCATCAGCAGAGACTGTGATTGAAGACCCTCCTTTGAAGATGGCTTCCTTAAAGGATGCCCGGGCTGTTATTGAGAAGGGTGAGTGTGCAAACTGGGGCCGACATCCTGATTTCACTCCAAAGACTGACAAGTTTGGCTTGGGCTTCACTGCAGAGGCTCAGAGGGTTGTTCGTAAAGCAAGGATTGGAAGACCTCATGTGTTCATCACCAACCCGGGAGTGAATGCTATTGAAGACGACGTGGAGGAATCTGAATTCGACAGTTGGATCTACCCAACAACCGACAGTGGACCAAGCAACTGGATTGCCAAAGACTTCACACCTATTACTTTTGTCACTCAGTAATGAACTCCTTTGTTTTTGAATTTGTAACAGACAATATTTTGAAACTTTTATGGCTCGGTGTCTTACCCGGGGCACCGTGGCTTCATTTGTGAGGGCTTTTGTGTGTCATTTTCATATATCATCAATAAAAACATTGGACGTTTGTTGCAATTTCAAAATCTTGCGCTCCTTTTCTTTCTTTTATTATATATTGCAAAACAGCTATATTTACACACACTCACCTATACAGGTTCCAATCCACTCTGGATCTCACTGGTAACGACTCTGCTACTACCAGTTATGACTTCGAAAATCCGATCAACTTAGCCGAAGACGAAGGTGAAGATGATTGCGAAATGCCTGGTGAACTTGCAAGACTACTACTCCAGGAAGAGAGGGCCATTCAGCCTCATGAAGAGCTAGTGGAAACAATAAATCTGGGTACTGAGACAGACATAAAGGAAGTCAAGATTGGTGCCAATCTAGAGTTCAGTGTGAAACAACGGTTGATTCAGATGCTGCATGACTATGTGGAAATCTTTGCCTGGTCTTACGAAGACATGCCTGGGTTGGATACCGACATTGTGGTTCATCACCTGCCTACCAAGGAAGAATGCCCTCCGGTAAAACAGAAGGTCCGCCGTATGCGTCCAGAAATGTCCGAGAAAATCAAAGCTGAGGTTATGAAACAATTTGATGTCGGGTTTATAGCAGTGACCTCTTACCCTCAGTGGGTTGCCAACGTGGTTCCAGTGCCGAAAAAGGATGGTAAGGTCCGAATGTATGTTGATTACAAGGATTTGAACAGGGCAAGCCCTAAGGATGATTTCCCTCTGCCTCATATCGACGTTCTGGTTGACAACACTGCTCAGCATAAAGTATTCTCCTTCATGGATGGTTTCTCCGGTTATAATCAGATCAAGATGGCTCCTGAAGACATGGAGAAGACCACTTTTGTTACTCAGTGGGGCACCTTTTGCTACAAGGTCATGCCTTTTGGGTTGAAAAATGTTGGGGCAACCTACCAACGTGCCATGGTTGCTTTATTTCATGACATGATCCATCATGAGATAGAAGTATACGTCGACGATATGATTGCAAGGTCCCAAACTGAGGAGGAACACCTTGACCATCTACGGAAGCTGTTTGACCATCTGAAGTTGTACAAGCTGAGGTTGAACCCGAACAAATGCACCTTCGGGGTGAGATCCGGAAAATTGCTAGGCTTCGTCGTAAGCGACAAAGGTATTCAAGTGGACCCTGCCAAAGTGAAAGCCATACAAGAGATGCCAACTCCCAAGACAGAGAAAGAAGTCAGAGGCTTTCTAGGACGGCTGAATTACATTGCCCGATTCATCTCGCATCTAACTGCTACCTGTGAACCAATCTTCAAGCTGCTGAAGAAAGATCAAGTAGTACGTTGGAACGATGATTGTCAGGCCGCTTTCGAAAGAATCAAAGAGTATCTCCAAGAACCACCCATTCTTATGCCACCAGTTGAAAGGAGACCTCTAATCTTATACTTGACTATACTGGACAACTCAATGGGGTGTGTGCTGGGGCAGTATGACGAGTCTGGCCGAAAAGAACATGCCATTTATTACCTTAGAAAAAAGTTTGCCGACTGTGAGACCCTGTACTCACTGCTCGAGAAAACTTGCTGCGCTTTGGTATGGGCTGCTCGCCGGATGAGACAGTATATGTTGACTCACACTACCCTGTTGATTTCAAAAATGGATCCAATCAAGTACATATTTGAAAAGCCTGCTCTGTCTGGAAGAATAGCAAGATGGCAAATGATCTTGACGGAATACGACATCCAGTACACGACTCAAAAAGCAATCAAGGGAAGTGTATTGGCAGACCATTTGGCACATCAGGCGGTGGACGATTACCAGTCGTTGAACTTTGAATTTCCAGACGAGGATATCATGGTAGTGACTGATTGTGAAGTACCTGGACCGGATGAAGGACCTGAGGAAGGATCCCGATGGTCTATGCACTTTGACGGAGCCTCGAACACTTTGGGTAACGGTATCGGCATTGTGATCATATCCCCTAAAGGCACTCATACTCCACTCACCGCCCGGCTATGTTTCAACTGCACCAACAACATGGCAGAGTATGAGGCATGTATCATGGGTCTTCAAGCTGCAATTGACTTAAGGATCAAGTTTCTGAGTGTCTTCGGAGATTCTGTTCTCGTGATCAATCAGGTCAAAGGAGAGTGGGATACGAAACACCCAAATCTTATTCCTTACAAAGAGTATGTGTTGACGTTGATTCCCCACTTCGAGGAGATAACTTTTGAACACTTCCCAAGAGAGGAGAATCAGTTAGCGGACGCGTTGGCTATGATGTCTTCTATGTTCAAAGTCAAATGGGACAACGAGGCGCCCCATATCATTATTTGGAAGTTGAATGAACCCGCACATTGCTGCAATCTCGAGACCGAAGAGGTAACAGAAAAACCCTGGTATCATGAAGTGAAGAGGTACCTTGAAGCTCAAGAATACCCCGAAGGCGCATCTGTTAATGACAAGAAGTTCCTGAGAAGGTTTGCGGCAAAGTTCTTCCTCAGCAATGGCATTCTCTACAAGCGAAACCATGATTCAACCTTACTGCGTTGTGTGGATAAGACTGAAGCAGAAAAGATCATGGGGGAGCTACATGAAGGTACCTTCGAAACACATTCCAGTGGACATACCATGGCAAAGAAAATCCTTCGGGCAGGATATTTCTGGTCCACAATGGAAGCCGACTGTTATCATCATTCTCGAACTTGTCATAAATGCCAGATCTATGCTGATAAGGTGCACATTCCTCCGGTTCCTCTGAACGTCTTGACAACACCTTGGCCTTTTGCAATGTGGGGCATTGATATGATCGGTGAAATCAGACCTACGGCATCCAACGAGCATCGTTTCATCCTGGTAGCGATTGATTACTTCACAAAATGGGTTGAAGCAGCCTCCTATGCTACGGTAACCAAGAACGTCGTGGCACGGTTCATTCAGCACAAACTGATCTGTCGATACGGTGTACCTGAGAGGATCATTACGGATAATGGTACCAATCTTAACAACAAAATGATCACTGAGCTCTGCGAGCAATTCAAGATACAGCACCACAACTCTTCTCCCTACCGGCCAAAGATGAATGGGGCTGTAGAAGCGGCGAATAAGAACATCAAGAAGATTGTGCAGAAGATGACAGTGACCTATAAAGATTGGCACGAAATGTTACCGTTTGCTCTTCATGGGTACCGTACCTCAGCACGGACGTCAACCGGGGCAACTCCCTTTTCCTTGGTCTATGGCATGGAGGCAGTCTTGCCTATTGAAGTTAAAATACCCTCTCTCCGGATAATGAAGGATGCAGGTTTGAGCGAAGATGACTGGATCCAGACTCGGCTTGATCAATTAAACCTAATCGACAAAAAGAGACTCACTGCTATTTCTCATGGTCAGACGTACCAAAAACGGATGATCAAGGCATTTAACAAGAAAGTCAGACGACAAGAGTATCAAGTCGGAGACCTGGTAATCAAGCGCATCATTCTTCCTCAAAGTGATCCCAGGGGCAAATGGACCCCTACGTACGAAGGGCCATTTGTGGTTAAACATATCTTCTCATGAGGAGCTATGATTCTAACCACCATGGATGGTGACGACTTTCCTCACCCTGCCAATGCAGACATAGTAAAAAGATACTACGCATGAATTAAGGACCCGCTAGGTTGACACACCTAGGCAAAAATAAGGGCTTCCCGGCGAACCAAAAGGGTTCGGGCAAAAATAAGGGATGAAATAAAATAAAATCTGTACACCCGGAAAGTCGAAAACCTGAAAAGGCGGCTTGGGCAAAAATGGGTATCCCGGTGGACTGAAAACCCGAAAGGGCGGTCCAGGCAAAAGTTAGGGATAAAGCGTAATACTATGTCTCATTGGATCACCTTGCATCCGGAATTCGGCGTCAACTATCGGGCTCAGATGACTCCAATCAATCAGCTTCATCTTCAACTAAGCAGCAGAGTGATGAGACGCTTGAAGACATAAAGGCGATAGCAGAGTTGGAACCCAGTGGGATTATTTTTCACATAGCTGTTTTGTTTCCTTTTCAAAATTGTATAAACTCTATGTTGCTTGGCGGCGTTCTCTTACTAGGACGTCAGCCTCCTTTACACAAAACGCCTATTTACAGGCAAAATTCAAAATCAATACAAGTTCAATTTTTCAAGCAAATTACCCATTTGTTTTTCCTTTATCTGTTTTGTTTTACGAAGAACGTCCAATGTTCATTTTTGATATATGCATTTGACATTAATTGCTAATCATAAATGTTTGCATGCGAAACGAAGGACTAATTACAGGTGACATCAGAAACAGGGGCAATAAAGAATTGTCTAAGCAATTTAGTTGCTCTGTCCACCAAGGTACCAAGGTAGGTTCGGCTGAAGAATGTAACCAAGTTACCTTCACTCCCCATAGAGTAAGACAAGATTCAGCATTACTCTCCCCAGGAAGAGTTGGTCCTCCATCAGCCCTAAAAAGGCACAATGTTCCCCTAGCAAGTCAGCGATACTCTCCCCAAGCAGAGTTAGTCTACTATCAGCCTTAAGGAGGTTGGGTATCCCCAGAAGATCTCAACATTCCCCAGCGGAGTATAGACATTCCTCAACAAGCATCCCCGGCAGTCTTAATATAAGATTGTTCCCCGGCGGAATACAGACACCCCAGTGGAGCCACTTCCCCAATACAGTCTGAAAAGTTTCCCCAGGAAAGTTGAATCATTATACCCAGTAGATTCTGGAAGCTTATCCCCTGCAGAGTACATACGTCTCTCCTCGACTTTATTCAAAGGTTATTTCCCCACCAGGGTATAACTGGGTTATCCTCAGCTAATTACCACGGAAAGATCGTCCCCGGCGAAGTTCTTCCTATCCCCAGCGAAGTTCATCAAATTCCCTAACATAACTTATCAGTGGAATCCCCAGCGGAGCTCTCATCAAAACCTCAGCGAAGTATCTCTTCCCACAGAGTAATTCCCCGCAGAGTAACCTCTCCAACAAGTTTATTTCCCAACGGAGTCATCTTCTCCTACCGGTTTATTCTTGCAACCATCATCCCCAGCGGAAGCGAAGAACTCTACTCTTCAACATCAGCCCAGGATTCCACAAACTCCCGGCAGTCGTCAAGGATTTATTTTCTTATACAAAAACACATTCATAGACATTTCACATTTTTATATCATGACGCATGCATATACGCATCATATCGCACAATCTCATTTATTCTTGAAAACATCATGACATCATGCATTTCATACATCATGACATTGCATACAACTGATGTTTTGCCTTTTCAGGAAAAGGTCAATCCAAAGATGATTACTATTAACTATCGCAATTTCAGATTCGATACCTGTATCTAGCCAGGGCATATCTGTGAGTGATTGATTGTAGATTCGATACCTGTATCCAGCCAGGGCATATCTGCGTGAAGAGTTTCCAGATTCGATTCCTGTATCCAGCCAGGGAATATCTGAAGACGACTAATTCCAGATTCGATACCTGTATCCAGCCAGGGCCTATCTGTAGACGACAAATTCCAGATTCGATACCTGTATCCAGCCAGGGCATATCTGTAGACGATAATTTCTGGATTCGATTCCTGTATCCAGCCAGGGCATATCTGTAGACGACTAATTCCAGATTCGATTCCTGTATCTAGCCAGGGCATATCTATGAGTATTTGATTGTGGATTCAACACCTATATCTAGCCAGGGCATATCTGCATGAACAGTTTAGAGATTCGATACCTGTATCCAGCCAGGGCACGTCTGTAAGCAACCTTTTGAAGTTCCGGATTCGATTCCTGTACCCAGCCAGGGCACATCTGTGAGCAACCAATTGTAGATTCGATACCTGTACCTAGCCAGGGCATATCTGCATGAACAGACTGAAGATTAACACCTGTAACAGGCCAGGAAACCATCTTTCTTTCTCAAGGTACGCAAGTTCTCGCTAAGGAATCTCTTACGCGATCAACACTTCCAAATGGCATCTATAAGCCCATTCCCGACAAGGTTCTGTCAAGTCTCCAGATGGAATCTATAAGCCCATCCTCCTACCCATCCTATCTCCAAATGGCATCTATAAGCCCATTCCCGACATCACATTGCTGATACTCCACTATGCGAGTGCAAATTTTCTGGGCACTTTAGTGTTCAATCATCTTCCACCTTCGGATCACGAAAGGCACGCAAGCCAATCTACATCCTCAGGTCTAAGAAGATTGAACAGGGGCAACTGTTGTACCCCAAAATTTGCCCTCCCATTTCATCAATATTTTCTCACCACAAGACCCTTGGAGCTCAAGATCAAGTTAGGGTTTGCTCTGCTCAAGACTCCTCATTGCACTGTTGACCCAAATTAGGGTTTGTGTTTGCACAAAGATGTTTTGACCTAAAAGGCCCAAAATGACTTTCATGCTTCATGTTGGACTCACAAGTTTATCCATACCAAGTTTCAAGCCTTGATTCCAATCTTTGCCCAGTCAATTGGACAGTTGACCTATAAATCAGCTGTATTGGGGAAAAAGTCAACTGTGGTCAATTGACAGTCAAACCTCATGATTTTTGACCCACATCAACATTATGAACTCATATGAACCATTTGGTCAAGTTTGGATCACAACTCCACAAGAAATTTGATCAGATCACCAAAAGGGCAAAATGGACATTTTTAGGGTTTTGACTTCACAAAGGCAATTTTTGACTGTTTGACCTAGCCAATGGCAAACCAAGCTCACATATGGACTCAAGGACTCAATGACATGGTCTTAACATGTTCAACAAGTTCAAAAGATCCCAATTGCACAAGGTTGACAGATGAATTTTCCAGTCAACTGAGCCAAAATTGACTGTATACTGAAAAGTCAAACTTTGACTTTTTGGTCAAAATCAAGTGTCAAGATTCATTTCTCATCAAGACATGTCAAATTATGAAACTTGTTCATCAAGAAATCAAAAATCACAAATTAGGGTTTAAAATGAAGAATTTTCATAACTTAGAATTTTTCTAAGTTATGAAAATTCCTAATTTTTTCCTAACTTTGTCCCATCTTTACATCAAGATACATTTGGATTCAAACAAAACTCAAAACATTAAAGTTATATTCCATTTCAATATCTACAACTTTGATTCACAAAGTTTCCTCAAAAGAAGCTTGTAGCTCAAGTTATGATTTTTGGAACAAGGGTGCAAAACATTCTTAACTTAGAAATATTTTGACCTATTCTAGGCAGGATTTTTGCCTAACTTCATGGCCATTTTTCACATGCTTCCACTTGGAATTTCAACTTGCATTACAAAGATGGATTGTAGTACACATTCCAAGATTTCCAAATTGTCCAAGAACTTCTCAAACACCCTTGTGGTTAGGGAGAATCGAATTTGTCAATATGGGCAAAAGTCACTTTGTTCATGGCCATTTTCATGTTCATAACTTAGGCATTTTTTGAACTCAGCTTGCACAACTAGATTACAGGCCTTTTATATCATTTACACTCAATAATTAAATGCCAATCCATTGTGTTCTAGCATTATTTTGCTCATTTGGACATTACACACAAAATCAAGCCATATTTGGAAAAAGTAACTTATCCATTCTTGTAAAGCATGGCTTTATGTCAAAAGAAAATCAAAGAAGTACAAAGCAAATCTTCTAGGCACAAGATTATGGACTAATCCCACTGATCAAGGAAAGATTATGCAGCATGCTTGAGGGACCTGCCTTGGCATATAACTTAACTTGACAACTTTTGCTTACATTAGAAGAAACTTGCATATTGAACAACAACTCTCATTCCTGCAATCAGAAGCCTAAGCAAACTTATTGAGCACATTCCAAACATCAAACCTGACCTGAAACACGAGCCAACCACCTTCAATACCTCCCCAAACACAGAAACACCACTTTGCTGCACAAAACAGGGCATCCCTGCAGATTGAGTTGCACAACTCAGTTTGCTCGTGCGTTTTAGCCAAATCTTGTTCATACACACTCCATAACATCCATACAAGCTATCCTAAGCCCTAGTTACAGACTGTAACACCCCTAACCAAGCTTTCCATTTTCACTTTTTCTGTTTTGCAGGTTGACTTCTATAGCTCGATTCAGCTAGTTTCAGAGCAAGCTAGAGGTTGGAGAAGCATCCCTGAACTTCAAGCAAGCTGTACAAGTCCTCACTTTGCATTGAAAGCACCTCCATTGATGTACACGACTCAAGCTGAACAGGTAAAACTTTGGACTTCTATCTCTCAATCTAGGAAGAGTTAGACTTAGGTTTATGAATGAAAAATGCTTTACTCATGGCCCTGAAGCTACACATATAATCACTTTGCATTTATGTTGTGTGTACTGAGATAATTTGGAACCTGAACATTAGCAAAAACTTAGGTCAGGAATTAGGGATGAAGAAATTCTCCTTCATTTTTTAGAGTTAAGTCAAGTTCTTGATATGTCTGGATTCGTCTCTTGATGCTCTACATTTTTGGTGTTATGAGTTTTGCTTGAAAGTCCAAGAATCGGGATGTTTGAATCAGCATAAGAAACGCGCATTTTTGAGACAAACTGGCTGGAGGTTGAAGTAGACTTGGGCTGGGCCTGAGTTTTGTTTTCCTTTTTGCACCACTTTATTTCACTTGCACCCCCTTGGCCCATTGTGTTTATTTTTATCATTTTTTGACTTTTTCATTTTGTTTCTGACTTGTTATTTTTTGTTAAAATATAAAAAACATAAAAAATATTTTTTTACCTTTTTTTGTATTTATTAGACATTTATTTGTTTTAATTTGATATATATATATATATATATATATATATATATATATATATATATATATATATATATATATATATATATATATATATATATATATATATATATATATATATATATATATATATATATATATATATATATATATATATATATATATATATATATATATATATATATATATATAATACCTTTTATTTAAAATACTAAAAATAATACAAATACATTTTTATTTTCTGATTTTATTTTATTTTATCTTTTGAAAACATTTTCTTAAAAATATACTTTTTTTGAAAATAATAAATATTTTATTTTTGTACATATTTAATATATTTGGTAAATATTATAAATACTTATATAATTATTAGAATATTTAGGATAAAAACATAAAAATAATACATTTTTATTTTTATTAATATTTGACCTCAAAAATCACTTTTTTACAATACACTTCCTTTTTATTTATTTTTTTATGTACATAATTAATAAATATTGTATATATTATATAATAAATACCTTTTATTTAGCAAATTAGGGTTTTGCCCTAACCATGAAAAAATCCAAAAATTAATCCTTTTTATTTTTGTTTATTTGACACATGAAAATACTTTTTTACATACATATAAAAATCATTTTTTGCATCTTGCATATTTATTGTATTTTATTTAATTATTGAGCAGTTAAATAACTTGTATATTCCATTTGGATTGTAATAGCTTAGATTTTAATTTCTTGCTAAATATCCCCATTTGAACATTTGTACCCCCCATCCCATAATTGTGTTGTAATAATTTAGGACTTTTATTTTTCGCATTTAAAAGCTTTCTAAATATGCCATGATAGACTTAGGGTTTTGTATGCAAAAATCAACCAAACAAATAGCTTGACTAAACCAAAGACAAAAAAAAGCATGAAAATGGACAACACTAATCACACTTGCACCCCTAGGGTTACTCCACTTGTTGCCTTCAATAATGGGCCATGTTGCATGTTAGGTGTCTTTGGCAAAACAAAACAATTCAAATGATCATAGTCCCTCGATGACGCTTTCGAAAGTTGCCTAAAAATGATCAAGTCCCTTAAAGGAAAAATTGCCCAAAGACACTTGGCACCATTGCAATCATGGTCTAAACGATGACCCGCGCCCGTCCCGTTAAACATCCTAACACAAGATTGCCCATAAAATACAATGGTGGAACAAAATTGTTAAAAGGGTTAAAACATAGAAAAAGCCTTTGAGTAAATTTAAGGGTAGACAACTCTTAGTTACTTGACCAAACTTGCAAAAACACTTGCCTACTTTTCAAAACACACCTCACAATACACTTTCAAAACAACTTTCAAAAACATTTAAAACTTTTCAAAAGATAAGTACTCCTTTGTATACATTCAAACATGGATCATTATAAAGGTTGCCACCACAAATGGCCTCTTTTCAAAACATTTTCAAACCCACACACACACAAAACACCATTTCAAACAATTGAAAATCAAAGGCAAGTGATCTAAGAAAGTAACTAAGAGCCCATGGATAACCATGGATAGAAAGGGTGCTAATACCTTCCCTTTCTATAATCTACTCCCCGAACCCAAGAAAACATCTCAAAGGTTTTTGTTGTGCTTTTTAACCTTTCCTTAGGATAAAATAAAAAGTCAGTGGCGACTCTTGCTCAACCGAAATATTTGCGAAAACAAACGCAAAACCTCAAGTCAGTTCTCCCACCGTATCACAGGATCAATTCGAAAGAGGGACATACAGTCACTAAAGCAATGTTAGGACGTCCTAGCGGTAACCCTAGTGTCTTAGATCATCTGTTTGAGGCAACAATATCTGAGGCAACCATTTCGAGGCAACTATGATCTTTTAGACAAGAGGACGACCTCTAAAATACCCTATACTCAATGACCGTGTACGAAGGCAACCAAGTGGGGTGTACCCTAAGAGTGCGCATGTGCGAATGATTCAATTTCGGTTTATTTATCTTTGCACATGTTAAGGGTGATCTAATTTGATTTTAGATTAAGCATTCATTCTTATCATGCAAACCTTATCATCAAACATCTAACAGTTGTATAATTTACGGAATTAAAGTGCGGAAATTAAATTAAAGGGAAAAAAGCAACCCTTAGAAAATAAAATAAAGCAGTAAAATAAATAAAGGTCCTAATTAATTATTACATACCGGAAGCAGATACATTAATTGGGTAAAGAAAAATAAAGCGCGACGCGAAATTAAATCGAATGCGAATTAGGGTTTTGACCCTTTTAAAAGAAAATGTTTTTTTGTTGTTTTTATTTTAAGAAAAGAAATTAAATCCTAAATTAAATACTAAATTATAAATTAAATAAATTAATTAAATGGAAAAAATAATTAATAACATGTTTTTGGAGTTTTTGTTAATTTAAGAAAGAAATTAAAATAATTAAATGAAGGTTAAAACCTAATGATTTCTAATTAATTTTAAATATTTACAAAAACAAATTAAAGTTTCCTAGAATTAAAAACCTAATTAATTAGTTAGTATTTAATAAAAAATAAAATTCTGAATTAAAAAAGTATTTTGATGATTTTTGATAAAAAAAGAAAATTAATTTTATTGGTTAGTAAATTAATTAAACAAAATAAAGCAATTAAATTACACAAACAAAATAAAGAAAAGTAGAGAAATTGGGCCTGATTTGGGTGTGTAGAAAGCAATTCTGTTGGCCCATTAGCATCCAGTCCAATTGACTTTTGGGATCCTGTGTACATGAATTGACTGGCTTAAGGTGTGCCTCCAATACCTGACCACCAGATCTGGCCATCTGGAATGCTAAGGAGTGAGGGAGTATGATGATCATCATGTTGGCGTGTACACTAGATTGCCCGAAATTGTTAAGAAAAATAGCAAATGCTGGAGGCAGGGATCGAACCCCTGACCTCCAGCCCCATATGCCTTGGAATCAAACGTGGCAACCACTAGGCCAAGTGGTTCTTATTGTTAGTAAAATATGAAGTAATAATAATATAGAAAAACAAAATTCAATGGTCAGAAAAATTAAAAAACGCGCGATTATTTGAATCGGCTTATGGATGGATGACACGAGTTCGTCCCTGTCCTCTAAAACCTGCAAATTTTACCTGCGGATTTTTATCCGCAACTAAAATCGTAGCTTCGTCCTAAAACCTTCCTTAGGTCATATAAACGCATTCTAAGAACATGGTTGAGTTCGTCTCAACCTGCTGATCACAACCATAATCATTATCATGGCCAATTTTTCCTGAAACGAAAAACCCCAAAAACAAGAACCAAGCCCTAGCAATGGTGGATCTTGATACAGGTCAGATAAATGAAATCAAATAATACTAAAAGATTGCAAATGGCACGGTGATCACAAAAATGCAATTATTTCATGTTAACAATGCCTAATTTTTGAAATACGAAATCATGTATAGGGCCATGTTACGAATGACTTACAGCGCGTATGAGGGTCTGCAAATGCCTGGTTCTGCTTGCTTTCGCTTGTGGTGATTGCCAGGAAGAGATTGAGACACTTGCCAAGCCCTGAAAATTCATGTATGATTGATTTTAATCTCAAGCTTTTTCTTGAATTTTGCAAACTTTGTTCTGCCTCTAGAACTGATTTCCAACCCCTATTCTTGCCTGCCTTGCTTCCTTATGTATTGTACAATACATTAGGGTAAACAATTCTGTCCAAATCTTCCTCCATTGATGATTGAATATTTGATTTTATTCTCCATTAAATCTTTCCAAATTTGATCCAAATCATATCTTCTTTTACACTTATGCCTTGGTACGAGTTTGGAGATGTGCTAGCTGTCCATTGAAACCTATAATCATCAAAAGATCTTTGGTTATCAATATTTTTGATTTTATGTGATTTTATTTGATTTAAGGTGAATTAATTCAAATAAAAATCAAATTAAATAATAAAAATATAATGTGAACACATGGCCAATGCTAGAGCACGTGGGAAATAATGCAAACTCAAAACAAGTGAAAAGGAATTGGCCAATTTGGCAAAATTTGATGTTTTTGGGATAGTTGACTTTTTGCAATTTTGCAAAAAAAGTCCAACTTCAACAATGCATAACTTCCTCAATTTTTAACTTTTGGAGGTGTTATTGGACTTCTTAGAAATCTTGTGATGTCATCTAATCAACCCTTTTGGTCTCATCTCATTTTGATATTCCATGCTCAAGTTAGAAGCTTTGACAAAAAAGGTGTTTTTGTTGACTTTCAAAAACGACCTATAATGTCAAAATTCATAACTTCTTGTGAGTGCATATTTTGATCTTGGGGTATGAAGATGGATTGTTGGTAATTTCATCCTATTCAAAATGAGATTTGTATGGATCATTCATCATAAAGTATGAGAAAGTTATGCTTGGTCAAAGTTGGGTTGACTTTTCCTACAAAACCCTAATTTAGCAACTTTTGAATCTTGATGAATATTGAGCAATCCTTGATGAATCATGATCAACCCTTGATCAAATTATGAAATATCCTTCAAAATGAGAATGTTGACAAAAAATCTTGAAGTTTGACTGTATTTGGGTCACAGTTGACTTTTGCCCTAGCAAAGTCGATATTTGGACCTTTTGAGCAATTGAATGAGCAAAATTCCTCTGCAAGGCTTGAAACTTGACATGGATGATCTTGAGAACATATTAGTACAATGGTGAGCACTTGGGGTCACTTGTAAGCAAGGATCTTGATGCAACACAAAACCCTAATTTGAGTAGACTGCCTTAGGAGAGAGCTTGTCTGGCCAACCCTTAGACTACTTTGAGCAATTTGGAGATCTTTCTTGCAATGTTTTGAGAAATATGGGAGGGAAAATTTTGGGGTACAACAATTGCCAAAGGGCATTTGAGAGTATTAAAGAGTATCTGCTTGAACCTCCTATCTTGCTCCCTCCTGTAGAAGGAAGACCGTTGATTATGTATCTAACCGTGTTAGATAAATCCATGGGCTGTATTCTGGGAAAACAGGATGAAACAGGGAAGAAATAGTTCGCCATTTATTATCTCAGTAAGAAGTTCACTGATTGTGATTCGCGGTATTCCATGATAGATAAAACGTGTTGTGCTTTGGCCTGGGCGGCAAAGCGTTTGCGGCAGTATATGTTGAATTATACCACTTGGTTGATCTCCAAAATGGATCCAATAAAGTATATTTTTGAGAAGCCTTCTCTTACTGGGAGAATTGCCCGCTGGAAGATGTTGTTATCTGAATATGATATTGAATACCGCACTCAAAAAGCTATCAAAAGTAGTGTGTTGGCAGATTACCTTGCTCACCAGCCTGTGGAAGATCATCAGTTTGCAGAATATGAATTCCCCGATGAGGATGTGATGTTTCTGAAAGTGAAAGATTGTGATGAACCATTGCTTGAGGAAGGCCCCGACCCTGAATATTGTTGGAGTATGGTATTTGATGGAGCGGTGAATGCTTATGGAAAAGGAATTGGTGTTGTGATCGTCACTCCTCATGGATCGCACATTCCTTTTACTGCAAGATTAACCTTTGATTGCACTAATAATATGGCGGAATATGAGGCTTGTATCATGGGTCTCGAAGAAGCTATTGATCTCAGAATCAAAATTCTAGATGTGTATGGTGATTCAGCTTTGGTAATAAATCATATTAAAGGAGAATGGGATACTCGTCACCCTGGCTTGATCCTTTACAAAGATTATACCCTTCTTCAATAAAGTTGAATTCCATTATATTCCTAGAGATGAAAATCAAATGGCGGATGCTCTGGAAACTCTAGCTTCCATGTACCGAGTGAATACTTGGAATGATGTACCCCGTATTACAGTTCGACGGCTGGATAGGCCCGCTCATGTGTTTGCGACAGAGGAGGTAGCAGATCAAAAACCTTGGTATTTTGACATCAAGCATTTTCTTCAGACTTGGGAATACCCGATTGGTGCGTCGAGGAAAGATAGAAAGACACTAAGAAGATTGACAGGCAGTTTCTTCCTCAGTGAGAATGTGTTATACAAGAGAAATTATGACATGGTCTTGCTCAGATGCATGGATAGACACGAAGCATACATGTTGATGCATGAGACTCATGAAGGTTCATTTGGCACTCATGCCAATGGACATTCGATGGCAAAAAAGATGCTTAGGGCAGGTTACTATTGGTTGACAATGGAATCTGATTGTTACAAATTTGCAAAGAAGTACCATAAATGCCAGATTTACGCAGACAAGGTCCATGTGCCTCCGGCACTTCTCAATGTGATTTCCTCCCCATGGTCTTTCTCCATGTGGGGTATTGACATGATCAGGATGATAGAACCCAAAGCTTCGAATGGACACCATTTCATCTTGGTAGCAATTGACTACTTTACCAAATGGGTAGAGGCTGCTTCTTATGCCAATGTTACCAAACAGGTGGTTGTGCGTTTCATCAAAAACAATCTTATATGCCGGTATGGTGTGCCGAGTAGAATTATCACTGACAATGGCTCGAATTTGAACAACAAGATGATGAAAGAACTGTGTGAAGAATTCAAGATTGTTCATCATAATTCATCTCCGTACAGGCCAAAGATGAATGGGGCCGTTGAAGCTGCTAATAAGAATATCAAGAGAATTATCCAGAAAATGGTTGTTACTTATAAGGATTGGCATGAAATGCTCCCTTTTGCTCTGCATGGATATCGGACATCTGTCCGCACTTCAACAAGAGCAAGCCCGTTCTCCCTAGTATATAGAATGGAAGTTGTACTCCCTGTTAAGGTAGATATTCCCTCGTTGCGTGTGATGATGGAAGCCAAGTTGACAGAGGCTGAATGGGTCCAGAACAGGTTTGACCAATTTAATTTGATTGAAGAGAATGACAGATTTGTGTCATGGGCAGTTATATCAGAAAATAATGAAGAAAGTATTTGATAAAAAGGTCAAACCTCATGAATTCAGAGAAGGCGACCTCGTGCTCATGAAGATCATGTCTTTCAACACTGATTCTAGGGGCAAGTGGACTCCCAATTTTGAAGGCACGTATGTTGTCAAGAAAGCCTTCTCTGGTGGTGCATTAATTCTTGAAACTATGGATGGCGAGGAGTTCCCACGTCCCATGAATGCTGACGCGGTCAAGAAATACTTTGCCTAAAGAAATAAAAGGACAGCTCGCTAAGTTGAAAACCCGAAAGCGCGGCTTAGGCAAAAAGGAGCGTCTCGGTAGGCCGAAAACCCGAAAGGGCGGTCTAGGCAAAAATTAGAGACATAAATAGAATAAATTTCCCGCTAAGTTGAAAACCCGCAAGGGCAGCTTAGGCAAAAGTTAGGGATTTTTTCTTAGCAAGTAACTACGTCAGATAAGACCTGATCGATGAAGCAACAATCTTCTCGGATCCTCATCATACTTCAACAAAAGCTGCTGCTCAGGATTTCAAAAGTTGTTAGGGGGAATAGTGGTCATTGTATCTCAATGTATCTTTTCCATTATATATTACCATTTCCCAAACTTTGTAATCATCCATGGAGTCTCGCCATTCGTAGACTACCATTCTATTAATAAAATTCGAGCTTTTGCCCAATTCTTTGTGTTCTTATTTTTATTTATCTTGCAAAAACTCCATTTATTACTGATGATAATTTTTAAAGCAAAAAGATTAAAAAGCAAAATTGACTTTTCAAAAAGAAAGACATCTTTACAATTCAATTTACTTTGGGATTTATGATGAAACAATGACAACAAAAATGGAAATCCCAGGAATGAACAAACTCCAGTTGTTTTAAGAAGTTTTACTTCCTTCGTGAAGGTTTTTCTCAGGTCATCTTGTTGGTATGTGCGCAATCTTTGTGTGTTTTCTCAGGTAGTCGAAGATGATACCAGTTTGGGGCAAGGTGCAGTATTGGGTTTGTGATCCCCTTATCCCTGGCCAGGTCTTGGTTCGTGTTTGATTTTGGGTTTGCATGGTCAGAAACCTCTGTCCCAGATTCCCCAGCGAAGTTTTCCCTCATATGATGAAAGGTTTTATTCTCTCGGTGTGCTAAGATATCACTCTTTTTGCAGTTTTGGCACTGGTGTTAACTTCTTGATTTACCAGGAAGACTATACCAGGGCATCTTTTGTGGGAATAGGTTGTTTGATATGAAGACTCAATCCAGTATTCTCCAGTGAAGGCCTCGTTTATTTGATAGAGGTCCTTTCTCCCCAAAGAAGTTGGTGCAATAATTACTCTTGAAGCACGTATCTCTGCTCTCCCCAGTGAAGCACGTATCTCTGGTTTCCCCAGTGAAGCACGTATCTCTGGTCTCCCCAGTGAAGAACGTATCTCTGGTCTTCCCAGTGAAGCACGTATCTCTGGTCTCCCCAGTGAAGCACGTATCTCTGGTTTCCCCAGTGAAGCACGTATCTTTGGTTTCCCTAGTGAAGAACATACTTGGTTTCCTCTCGATGATGTGGTTTGGACCTCCCCGATGAAGTCAGCATGAAATCCCCAGTAGATGTCTCGATGATGAAGCATTGTCTCCCTTAGAGAAGTCCGTATGTTTTTCTTCCTTCAAAGTAGGCCTGAATTCCCCAGTGAATGTTTTGACAATTTGGTTTCCATCTGCCTTATTCAAGATCAGTATTGAAATCCCCAGTAGGAGTACGGACCGTGAAACATTTGTTTTCCCCATTGAAGTTTGTGTGCTTTTCCCCGAGAAGGTTATCCCATGTCATCTCTTATTGGAATGAGTATTCATGATGAAAAGTTTTCAATCCGCAGTTGTTTCTCCAGGGAAGTGAATTTGAATTCCTTAGTGAGGTATGGTTGTCTCGGCGTTAGTCTGCTTTATTTGAGGCTAGTCTAGCAATCTCCAGTAGGCATGTTTCTTTTGAAAACTGATTTCTCCGTTGAAACCGGAAGAAAGATGTTCTATCCCGGTATCTGTTTGATTTAGCTACATCTGGATTATGTTTCTCCTCAGTGAATTTAGGACATGCAATAGGTTTGGTTCCCGCAGTTGCTTTTACCTTTCTTGGATTGATCTTTCTGGTTGAAGTTTAGTCCAATGTTGTTGGTACCTGATTTGGTTTTGTTTGTCTGATTATGTATCCTTTTACCAGCATACGCACGATATCACTCATACATTCATATATACATCATACATTGTTACAAATCATTTTTCATTGACATTGTGTTCTAACCTTCCTACAGCGTTCCTTGCTTAGATGGATTTGGTTTTCCCTCTTGAGTTTATTTCTCAATGGATGTATCTTCGTTGGCCGTCTTGCTCCAATTTTTTTCTAATTTGATTCGTGGCTGCATGACGATATTATTTACTTTGGAGTTCTGAGAGCTTTGGGTTTTGGTTTGTGCATTTATTTTGCACGAGAAGACTTTATCTCCTCAGCAGGAATAATGTGGCATTTCCCCAGGAAAGTCATATCTCCCCAGGAAGTCATATCTCTTTCAGGAAGTCATATCTCCCCAGGAAGTCATATCTCTTTCAGGAAGTCATATCTCCCCAGGAAGTCATATCTCTTTCCCCAGGAAGCCATATCTCTTTCAGGAAGTCATATCTCCCCAGGAAGCCATATCTATTTCCCCAGAAAGTCATATCTCTTTCAGGAAGTCATATTTCCCCAGGAAGTCATATTTCCCCGAGAAACCATATTTCTATCCCCAGAAAGTCATCTTTCTTTGCATTTCCCTTTGACAATGAGTGGATGTCTCTTTATTTGAGGTAAGTTTGCATATTCCCCTTTCCAGGAAGAGTGCCTTGGTTAAAGAAGAAGTTGAGACCCGTTTCAGGTGAAACACCAGAATTTTGGGAAAACTTATGATATTTTCAAAATCTACCTTCAGTGAATGTCGGTAGTGCATCGGTAGTGAACGTCGGTGTTCCTTATATTTTTGCTATCATCAGTGAACGGTGGTAGTTCCTCGTCAGTGAACGGTGATGGGATGATATTTTTAAAAATCTACCTTCAGTGAACGTTGGTAGTGCATCGGCAGTGAACGTCGGTGTTCCTTATCTTTTTGCTATCATCAGTGAACGGTGGTGGTTCCTCGTCAATGAATGGCGATGGTATGATATTTTCAAAATCTATCTTCAGTGAACGTAGGTAGTACATCGGCAGTGAATGTCGGTGTTTCTTATCTTTTTTCTATCATCAGTGAACGGTGGTAGTTCCTCGTCAGTGAACGGCGATGGGATGATATTTTCAAATCTACCTTCAGTGAACGTTGGTAGTGCATCGGCAGTGAACGTCGGTGTTTCTTATCTTTTTGCTATCATCAGTGAACGGTGGTAGTTCCTCGTCAGTGAAAGGTGATGGTATGATATGTTCAAATCTACCTTCAGTGAATGTTGGTAGTGCATCGGCAGTGAATGTTGGTGTTTCTTATCTTTTTGCTATCATCAGTGAACGGTGGTAGTTCCTCGTCAGTGAACGGTGATGGGATGATATTTTGAAATATACCTTCAGTGAATGTTGGTAGTGCATCGGCAGTGAACGTCGGTGTTTCTTATCTTTTTGCTATCATCAGTGAACGGTGGTAGTTCCTCGTCAGTGAACGGTGATGGTATGATATTTTCAAAATCTACCTTCAGTGAACGTTGGTAGTACATCGGCAGTGAACATCGGTGTTTCTTATATTTTTGCTATCATCAGTGAACGGTGGTAGTTCCTCGTCAGTGAACGGTGATGGGATAATATTTTCAAAATCTACCTTCAGTGAACGTTGGTAGTACATCGGCAGTGAACGTTGGTGTTTCTTATCTTTTTGCTATCATCAGTGAACGGTGGTAGTTCCTCGTCAGTGAACGGCGATGGTATGATATGTTCAAATCTACCTTCAGTGAACGTGGGTAGTACATCAGCAGTGAACGTCGGTGTTTCTTATCTTTTTGCTATCATCAGTGAACGGTGGTAGTTTCTCGTCAGTGAACGGCGATGGCATGACATATTTTCTCTTCTACCTTCAACTATTGAGTTGGTAGTTTACCGTCATCTATGAGTCGGTATATCTTTTTCTACCTACCTTCAGTGAATGTCGGTAGTGCATCGGCAGTGAACATCGATGCTTGTTATCCTCCTCTCTGATTCATTTCTTTTGGGTCCACCAGTGATTTATTTTTCTGGTGGGGGTTGCTCCTTTGTTTCTTCATTTTTGTGGCATCCCCAGTATTACTTTGCATCTCTTTTGTTCTGGTCATATGCATTCATAATCATAAGCATTGCATGACATCTTAGAGACAAAAATAGGGCTTGTTTTATATTTAAGTATCTTCAATCGCGTCGACACGAAGATTTTTAACCTTCGTATCTCTGGATAGAAGACACTTAAATAAGGGCAGCTGTTGTACCCCAATTTTTGCCCCTAAGATTCCCCTATCATATCATGTCAACTTGATCAATGACAAGATCACATTAGGGTTGGTTCTTCATCTTGCTCTATCTCCTATCTTTAAGTTTTCCCTTGAGGAATTTCCAAGCACCTTGGTTGTGTATATTGTATATGTGGTTATTGATTAACCTCTAATCAAAATACAAAAATATTTGTCTTTGTCCTTGCACAATTTGTGTTTTGTAGGTACCAAGTCAAAACATCTAACAAATAAGCTCATGCAAAGTTGATTGATCCTATTGTGGCAAAAAATCCAGCATGCATCGACCCATAAAGGTATGCATCGACTCATTTTGTTGTGCATGACCAGCATGTGTCGACACATGCATGTATGTATCGACTCATCCTAATTGTAAAACTAGCATGTGTCGACACATACGTGTTAAGTATCGACTCATGCAGTTTGTGTGGTTCTGTAATGAGTTGAAATAACAGTATGTATCGACACATAAAGGCATGTATCGACACATGTTGTGTTATGCATCTAGGATGTATCGACACATGTTGTGTTATGCAGCTAGGATGTATCGACACATACCACGTATGTATCGACTCATAATGGCAAAATGCACGTGTTTTTAAAAAAAAACCAGCAAATTCAAATTGTTATCATTTTTTGCTCCAATTTTTTCTGCATAATTTGAAATTATATCATTAATTCAAATTTGGCTCCAAGAATCAATTACCAAATTACCACTAATCCCAATTCTAAAACTCTATAAATAGAGACCTCATTTCATTCAAATGACAAGCTTTTGATAGCCAAAATCATCTTGCTAAAAAATCTCTCAATCCTCTCCATTTTTACCAAATTCACTCAAAGCTCCATTTTAAAAAAGTTAGTAAGTTTTGCATTGAAGCTTACTAATCTTTGAGTTAAACCTTCATCCAAACACTTTTTCTCCATCAATTCCCTACATCCAAGCTTTGGTGATTGATTCTTGTTGTTGAATTGAAGCAAGTTCTGAAGTTGTTGGATAATTCTCAAATTCTACCTTTGGTAAGTTGGATCATCATCTTTAACAATGTGATCTCTTGTGGATTTCTGGTTTTGATTCATTGAGCACTGTTTTATAACTCCATTAATGCTATTTTCTCAAAATTTGCTGGAACTTTCATGCTCAATTGGATCCATGATCATAAGGTGTTTGATGAAAAGTTGGAACAAGAATTTGATTTTTTTTAAAAGTTGTTTTCTACTGATTTTTAACAAGTTGCAATCAATTGTTGTAACATTGCAATTGATTGTCACGGAAAATTGATTTGATAAAAAACTGTACTGATGAAATAGGTTGCTATCTAGTCACAGTTGATTGTAACAGTGCCAAAAATACTTGTGTTGCCTTATTTTGGAACTGTTTTGACTCAAATATTTTTCTGCACTCTCTTTGATGGATAACTTGGATTGCAATTTCAAATGTTTAATTTGTTCTTAAACTCAATGGACTTTGTGATGTAGATGAAGTTGGATAAATGTTCATCAATTCAAATCTATCAAAGAACGAATTATTTAATTCATTCTTAGTGCTTTGGATTAATGATATATTTAGTGCTTTAATCCATCTAGAGGAGTGGTTGAATTTAAAGATGAAAGGATTTTGAAATGGTAATCCAAATTAACTTATCATTCCCCTCCCTCTTCATCTTATCCCTTTCTTTTTCTAATTGTGCTACATGTTAAGGTATGGTGATCTCTATATCATTTATCCAAACATGAAGTACATAGATTGCTATTGACCGGCCTCAAAATAGGTGTGACTTCTACATAAGTCCACTTACGATTACTTAACATAGCGCTAAATTTTGTCCCGATTCGAATAAATGATCATTCGTGGCCCAAACTTATGATTGCAAGCCCAAGTATGTTAATTTGATCTCTTTGATCCAATAACCTTGAGATTCATTGTGTGGAGGCTTTGGTTCTAGCAATCCTCTAATGGATCTACAACACCTTTGGTCAATGCGGATCACTTAAACATCGTTGATCATTACATGTTACTTTTTTTGAGGATTCCAAAATGGATGATATACTTGAAAAAAAGAAAATGCAACTTGTTGTGTGGAGGCTTTGGTTCTACCAATCCTATAATGAGTTCCAAATGCAAGTTTCAAGATGGTCATCCAACTAACCACTAATTTCTAACAATTGACTTTACTTTATGCTTTATAATTTTTTATGCTTTATGCACCATTTAATTTAAGCATTTACATTTCATGTCATCTTTTTATTTTGCTCACTTGAGCATTTATTTTTATGTCATTTTTTATTTTACTCACTTGAGCTTTTCTTTTCCTTTTAAAGACCATAATAATCAACCTGAACCATAAAAATCTTTAATGATATTTGGACTATTGGTTACTATCATTGGCATTATGGAGCATTGGACTTCTTGGACTTAGGATTAGAGACCTTGGCCTATCTTGGAGACTTTGTGACCTTAATTCATTATTTTGTCTGGAGTTCTTGAGGTTTACCTCAAGATATTGGGTTGTTTGTTTGTTTTGTGTGCAGGTTATTGTGATTACACCCTTTGTTTGTAATCTGGAATTCATCCGTATACAGCCGTTACTCTGCCCAATTTTTGCGAAGACTTAATACACTTGAAGTTTGATTCTCTCAAGAGGTCTAGTATCTTTTCTTGCTTGGTTCTAATCCGAATAATGGGAATTCTATATTGACTCATAATGTCAAGTATTGGCTTCTTGTTGGTTAGATGGTCCTTATCCCTAGCTTTTACCTTATGCTTTAGGATAGCCTCTTCTTCTCCTCCCATCTTCTTTAATTTCAAAAAATATTCTCCCTCCTTTTGAAAACTTTTCTTGTTTTGAAACTTGAAACACTTTCATAATAAACTTGGACTTATGTCCATGCATTTTCAAAACATTTTCATAAATAAATTTCAATCAATTTAATAATACCTTGACATTTTTGTGAGAAGACTAAAAGTCAGCCAATCTCATTTCAAACCATTTTTGCCACTTTGGCTTTTTATGTTAAAAACATTTCTTAAAAGATTAGACTCTTGTCAATCCTTGTAGTGATGCAAACAACTATACTTCTATAATATGTAGTAAAGAGAGATATTTTCCACTTGGGTGTTGAGTGAGACATTGTTGATTTTAAAATCCAAGCCATATCCTCCACTTTGAGATGATGCAGATTCTCCTTTCTCATGATTGTGGGTAGTAAGTATGTTTTCCACACAGACAATTGCGATGATGTATTATCTCATAAAATTAACCAACACATTTGTGTTTCAAATCTTTAAAAGAGGAACTACGTGTACCCTGATCCTGTATTGCACGAAAGGTGGTACATAGGCACTAAAGGTTCGCAACCCCGACGGGCGCAAAAATCATAAAAAAATATATTTCTTTTCTCACCTCCACTATCTTTTTTTTTATATAACACATTTTTATAACCAAAATATACAGATTTTACAAATAGGTTCCTGCGGAGTACCATAGATTTTTAGGGTGCTAATACCTTCCCTTTGCATAACCAACCCCCTTACCTTGAATCTTTCCCCCTTTTTTTGGGTTATTCGCTTTTTTCCCATTCATTTGGAAACAATAAAGCGCGGTGGAGATTTTTACTTTGATTTGTATAAAGTCTAGTCAATCCAATGTCTTAGTCTTGAACAATTCTACCGCTACACCAAGGAATGCCCCAAATTCATCAAGACCCAAAAGTTGCTAAATTAAGGTTTCTTAGAAAAAGTCAACCAAACTTTGACTAAGCATAACTTCTTCATACTTTATCAGAAATTTTCCATCCAAGGCTAATTTTGAAAAGGATGCAATTACCTACAACTCATATTCATCCCACAAGTTCAAAATATTCACTCATCAAAAGATATGAATTTCTACATTATAGGTCATTTTGAAAAGTCAACAAAAACACCTTTTGGGTCAAAGCTTTTAACATGAACATGGAAGATACAATTGAGATGAAACAAAAAGGGTTGTTTAGGGGACATCCTAAGCTTTCTAAAAAGTCTAAGAACACCTCTCTAGGGTTAAAATTGATGGAGATATGTAATGTCGAAGTTGACCAATTTTTGGAAATATGCATGAAGTCAATATTGATCAAAATGACTTTTTTTCCAAATGGGCCCATTTTTTCTTGTTTGAAACTTGTTCCTAAGATGGCCCATGACCCCCGGTCTTATCCACCTATTATTTTATTATTTTTAGTATTTATTTTTATTTTTTATCCATTTAAATCAAAATAAATCAATTTAAATAGTAGAATAATCAAATAAAATCAAGATTTGATTTTATGAGCATATTATGAGTCCATGAACAGCTAGAAAATCAAAAAATTCGTGCAAGAGCTAATTTATTGGAAAAGATCTTAATTTGGTCTATTTTGGAAACAAATCATACAAGGAAAAGAATGAAATTAAATCTCTATATTTTGCAAAGATATGATCAGTTTTTGTTGACCTAAATCATTCTATCATATATACCTAACATCTCTAAAGAATAAAAAAGGTTTTGGGGTCGTGAAAACAAGAGGAAGAAATTGCAAATTTTGGAAGAAAAAGTGCAGACTGTATTCTCTTCCATAGGCTGTTTCAAGTCATTCCAAAGCCAACAATTTGTTCCTGGACGTGTTTTGAAGCCATTCCAATCATACTCAAGCCTTAAATCCTTCAGAAATCACGCCTCACATTGCCACGGTTTGCATCTTTTTTCAAGATTCGTTTTCAATGATTTATCCATCATAAACATGTTTTGATCATATATCCATGTTTGCTATCATATTTGCAATGTTTTTGATTGGTTTGATTGAAGTTTAAGTGCAGGAATGGCATGATGCCATTGTTAGGGTTTTGAGGTCCCAAATTGGGAATTCTATATAAAGGAAAAATTGGACAAAATTAGGGGTACTATCGTGCTCAGGAGATTATTTGCAGTTGATCCATGTCTTTGGTTTGAATTTATTCTGCTTGTGCTGCATTTTTTTGAATTTTACAGGTTTATGGCGACGAACAAAATTCGTCACTATATCCTTGAGTGACGGAAACGACTGTAGGTAAAAGTGTGGCAAAAAACAACAATTATGGGGAAGAAAGACAATTAGGTGGCAGAATCCTATTGGGTGATTTGAATCACGCGCGCGTTTGGAAAATACCATTTTATTTCCTTTATATTTTATTTATGTTATTATATATACAACTAACCATCCCAACAAATTTTATTTTCTTACTTTATTTCTACAGATTCAATGCATCATCATCCAAAACGCCTACTGTTGCACCCCAAAATTTTCCCTCTCATTTCTCAAAGAATCACCCTGAACCCTCAGGTTTGCTTCCATCCAATTTCAAGCCTGGATTTACAAATTTTCCAAGAAAGTCATCACGAGGGTAAAATGGTCATTTGCGGATTGAAGAGTCAAACTTCGAGTTTTGGATCAAAATCAAACTTCAAGTATCAGAGTTCATCAAGACACGTTGAAATATGAAGTTTGTTTCATCAAGAAATTCAAAAGTCAGAATTTTAAACACTTAGAATTTTTCTAAGTATTTAAGAAATATGGCAAGCTCAGAACTTCTGATCAGATTATCACCATGATGGAAGTTGATTCTATAAGAACTTCTGGCACAAAGGTTATAGATTTCAATAAGATACGTCCATGAAACTTCCCCTGGAAATGCTGGAATCTCAAGTTATAAATGTTCAAAGATACGTCCATGAAACTAAAGCACTCAGCAAATTCTGGACATTTTCAAGACAGAATTGGGTAAAAACTTCTGGGCCAGTTTTCATAAAGGTTCAGTCAGAGTTTGCAAGGGGCAATGCAAAGAAGGTTACAAAGCGTGTTGCAAGCTTCCTGGAAAATCTGAGAGCTCCTTCAGAACATACTGGAACCAGGAGATACAAGGATCAAACGATTTGATATCTATTATAAGTTATGCTGAAGTTGAACTTCTGATCCAGAAATAAACAAATGAAGCAGAGTTTCACGTAGCAGGATTTCTGATTTGATAAATCTCATCATCATTTAATTCTCATTTAATGCTCACAACCACTTTTGAGTTTTTGTCCAAAGGATTTCCCCACGGGTGGCATAAAAGTACCATTATTGTCTTGGAAAAGCAAACTCTTGTACAAGAGTATGCTGGGCCCATGCGTTACTTTTCCTTAACTCCTTCTTACAAATCCAGCATAGGCATGGCTAAAAGTTGTTAACCACCTTACTTTGTGCCTTGAACCATACTTGTTTAAACTTGCTTCAAGAATACGTAAACGCCTAGCATATGATGGCTATATTTTTTGATTTCTCCAAGCTACAAGATTTTTGCCTATAAATTGGGAGCCATTGGAAACGGTAAGGAGGTGAGAAATTTTGAGAAATAAAAACCTTGAACCCCTGCAAAAAAAAATTCCAAGAGTCCAAAAATTGTAAACACAACATATAAAACTTGTTAACTTTTGATTCCTTGAATTTAAATGCCATTTGCTCTCAAGTGCCTCTTGACTAAAGCCATCCACGCAGTTGCTGATTCACATATTAGAAGTTATCCTAACTTCTGTGTTCATACTGCAATACACTCTTTATCCACCTCCATCTCAAAGAAGTCAGAACATTATCCCTTGGCTGTTCCAGAAGTTGAAAACTTCCAGCCTGCTGAGCACGTGAAGGAGCTGCTCAGAACATCAACAGAGCTCAAGATCAAACTCCAGTTCACAGAATCTCTTCCAGCTGCAAGGTAAGCTTCTGCTTACTCTCACCATATTACTTAAGCATTACCAGATTCGCATGTTCAAAAATACAATGTAGATATCATGTTTCTGATGTTGTACATATTCTGAGGTTGCATGCATCTGCCTGCCTAAGTAGGGAGTAAATCAGTTCAGAACTTCTTGAAGAAGTTAGAACTCAGAATTAGGATTAGCAAATTCATACTTGCCTCTGATTTATAGTTCTGATATTTCTTGTTTCTGAAACACTATGAAACCTGCCATAACTTTCATAAGCACATCTTCTATTTTGTTGAGAAATGACCAAGTTGCAGATGTTCTGACTAGCATGGAGAGGGAGACCAAGTTCTTCCAGTGGTATCAGAACTTTTGAAATCTACTTTGTCGTCGGTGGTATCAGAACTTCTGAAAACTACCTCGTTCCCAATGGACCCAGAAATTCTGACTTTACCCATTTTTCACTAACAGGATATCTGTTTTGCAGCATGTCAGAGTCAGAACTTTTGACCTCCTTTAGTCAGCAATACGCTAATTCTATCTTTCTTTTTCTCACTATTTTTGCTATTACTTTCTATTTCATTAATCAAAAATACACCAAAAACATTTTTTTATTTTTTACATGCTTTATTTTATTTCTTAAAAAAACAAAAGATCAAAAATATTTTCTTAAAATAAAACAAGTCCAATTTTACATCTTTTGTACATTCTTATCCATTTCAATATGGTTGTAATAGTAACTTAGGATTTAATTTTATTTGCAATCCCCATTTGTAAATATGTACCCCCATCCCCTAAATATTGTAATAGCATAGGACTTTACATTTCTGCAATTTATCGCTTTCGAATGTAAATGCTAGTAATTAGGGTGTGTATGGAAAGACGTGAAATTAACAAATAGATAACCCTAATCAAGACTAAAATGAATGCAATCAAACACACTTGCACACTAGCACCCTTAAGGTTAACTCCACTTGTTGCCTAAAAATGCTCATGTTACGCATGCGGGGTGTCTTAGCAAAACCAATCGAAATACAAGATCACAGTCCCTCGATGACGCTATAATTGTTTCCTTTCAAAATGATCTTAGTCCCTCAAAAAGAAATGCTAAGATACCTCACAACATTGCTAATCATGGCTATACGATGACCCACGCTCGTCCGTTCACATCCAACTACGGGGCTTCTTACCAAAACAATGGTAAGATAGCAACATCTAAAGGAGGAGGAAAATAACATCTAAGACCTTTTGAGTAGGTAGGTTCTCTCTTAGTTACTCGCTTGCTCACAACAAAAACATTATATACACCGACACTCTCACTTTGAAACATTTTCAAAAGACAACACTTTGTATGCGTTCTTATAGAGACGAGAATTATTACAAAGAAAACCCTTTTCAAAATCACTTTCAAAAAACACATTCCACAAACACCTCTTTGAACTATTTTCAAAACAACACTTTGTACGCATTCTTATAGAGAAGAGAATCATTACAAAGTCATATTTTCAAAATACTTTCAAAACCCACACCACAAGTACATTCAAACAAAAAGCCAAGTGATCTAGCAAGCAACTAAGAGCCCATGGAAAACCATGGATGAAAAAGGTGCTAATACCTTCTGTTGTACCCCAAAATTTTCCCTCCCATTATTTCTCAAGACATGTCAAGAATAATCTCCAAGTTGCTCAAGATTGCTCAAGAGTTGGACAGACAAATCATCTCCTAAGGCAGTCAACCTCAAATTAGGGTTTTGTGTTGCATCAAGGTCCTTACATCCAAATGACCTCAAGTGCTCCCCAATGTCCTAATATGTTCTCAAGATCATCCATGTCAAATTTCAAGCGTTGTAGAGGAAGTTTGGTCAGTCAATTGCTCAAGAGGTCCAAAAATCGACTGTGCTAGGGCCAAAGTCAACTGTGACCTACAAATAATCAAATCTCAAGATTTTTTGTCAGCATTCTCATTTTTAAGTATAATTCATCATTTGATCAAGGGTTGATCATGATTCATCAAGGATTGCTCAAGATTCATTAAGATTCCAAAGTTGCTAAATTAGGGTTTTGTAGGAAAAGTCAACTCAACTTTGACCAAGCATAACTTTCTCATACTTTATGATAAATGACCCATCCAAAGCTCATTTTGAAGAGTATGCAATTTCTTACAATCCATCTTCACACACCAAGATCAAGAAATGCACTCACAAGAAGTTACAAATTTGGACATTATAGGTCATTTTTGAAAGTCAACAAAAACACCTTTTTTGACAAAGCTTATAACTTGAGCATGGAATATCAAATGCGATGAGACCAAAAGGTTTGGTTAGATTACATCTCAAGGTTTCTAAAAAGTCCAAGAACACCTCCAAAAGTTCAAAATTGAAGAAGTTATGCATTGTTGAAGTTGGGCATTTTTCCAAAATTGCCAAAAGTCAATTATCCCCAAAACTTCAAATTTTGTCAAATGGGCCCACTTTTTTCCACTTGATTTGATCTTTTAACACTACACACGTGCTCTATCTTTAGTCTTGGGTCCATTTATTAATTTTTCCATTTTATTTGATTTTTATTGAATTAATTCATTTTAAATCAATTTAAATTCAAATAAAATCTAAACATTGATAACTTAGCATATTTTTTATTGATACAGGCTTTAATTATCATCATGGATAGGATCAAACTCGTATCAAGCCATATCATGCACAAAATATTGGATTTGGAATCAAATTAGAAGCTTTTTAATGGAGGATCATATCATATCTCCAAGCATTGATTGGCAAGGATTCAAAGCCCAATATATGACCTAATACAATGCCTTATACATATACAACACAAAGCATACGAGTTCAAGACCTAGAGGTTGCACAATCTGGAAAACCAAACTTGAAAATTTGTCAAAAAAGTTGGAAACTGAAAACACATCTAGAGGTCGATTCAAAGCAAAATCTCCACGCTATCCTCTTGATGGACATCCTCTGAGTCAAAACCCATCCTTTAATAGCTCTGAAACCTCATCAAACACGCTGTAAGTATCCCTGAAAGTCTCCCTGTACTCGAAATCATAATCTCTCATTCTTGCATTTTTTTGATAAGTCATGGACATATTCTTGATCCTTGTTCGATTTCTAAGCTCTCTGTGATATTCAATTGTATTTTTATAGCTTGTAAAGCCATACCCGAACCTAGGGTTTAGAAGTTTGTTTTTTGGGCATTTTTGCTACAGGTAAAATCAGGACAAACAATGGACATGGATGGAATCAGGAGAGGAAGACGAACATGGTTGTGGTCTTGGAATTAATTTCCATGGCCTAGAACTCATTTTAGGACGAACCTAGGGATTTAGCTGCGGATAAAAATCCGCAGGTAAATAACCAGGTTGTAACGAAGAAGATGATTGCGTGTCTCCTTCCTATTGGTTGATTCAAATGGCGCGCCCCTTTTTTTTTAAATTCTGGCATAATGTTTATATTTTCAATATATTAATTGCTATATAACATTATAACAATCAGATGCGTTGGTTGGGTTGGTAAACACGTCAGTGCATAGTCCAATGGGACCTAGGTTCGAATCCTAGGTCCCCCAATATATTTGTTACATTTTTCTGCCAGGTATTCCAGCGTGCCTCATGAACTGTGGTCCACCATATGCCTTTAGATCTCAACGTGCCAGATGGCCTCCAGGCCAAATCTGGTGGCCGGGAATGAAAGACCATCATGTTTCCTAGTCAACAGGCACACGTGGGAGCCAGAAAAGTCATTGCAGGCCTGCTTGAATTGGGCCAAACAATTGCAATTTTCACCTCCAGATTTGGGCCCATACCCCCTGAGTTCTATTTCTCTCTTTTGTCTTTTTATTTATTTATTTATATTGTTTATTTATTTTTTATAATTTCACTAACCAATCAATTTTTTCTCTCATAAAATAAAAAACCCAAAAATGCATTTTATTTATTAAAATTAAATTCATGACTTTTATTTTTGTAAATAAATACTAATTTAATTAACTTAGTTTTAATTAGGTATAATTCCAATATTTTTGCAATAATTTAAATTAATGTAGAAAATTAGGTTTTTATTAACTTTGACCAAATTTATTTTATTTTCTTTAAATATCCAAAAAATCCAAAAATATCTTTTTCTTAATTAATTAATTAGCTTATTTAATTAACTTAAATTAATTCCTTTTAATTCAAAAATGAACACAAAAAAATGCTTTTTTTCAAAAAGGGTCAAAACCCTAAAAAAATGCATTCGATTTAATTTTTCGCGCGCGGTCCATTTATGATATTGATGTAATTGTTTCCTGGGATGTAATAGTTTTTTTTAATTAGGACTTTATTTATCGCTTTATTTACTTTCCGCATTTTAATTTCAAGGGTTTGTTTTTGGCGATGTAAATACCCGACGCCTTGTAATAGTTTAGATTTAATTTCCGCAATTTAAATTCCGCAACTATTAACTGTTAGATGTTTGATAATAAGGAATGCATGACAAGATCGAATGTATGAACTTAAAATCAACATAGCTCACCCATGACATGTGCAAAGACAAATTAACTGAAAACAACACACTCGCACATGCGCACTCTTAGGGTACACCTCACTTGGTTGCCTTCGAACGTGGTCATTAAGTATAGGAAGTTTTAGAGGTCGCCCTCTTGTCCAAAGATCATAGTTGCCTCGAAACGGTTGCCTCAGAAAAATGATCTAAGACATTAGGGTTACCGCTAAGGCATCCTAACATTGCTTTAGTGACCGCACGTCCCTTCATCGAATTGACCCTTAAAACTCCAACGGCGATGCTACCTACTCCTCAATAGTGGGATAGCATTGTCTAAAGGATATTTGTACAGATTAATTCCTTTTTTGAGTAGGTATATGGTTCTTAAGTACTTGCTCTTTTAAAACAAAACAAAACTTTTCGCACTTACACTTTTCAAAATAAAAAAACTTTTCAAACCCACAAACACAAAGAAAAGCAAATTTTGAAAACACTTTGAGCAAGTACCTAAGAGCCCGTGGATAACCACGGATAGAAAGGGTGCTAACACCTTCCCTTTTTATAATCTACCCCCTGAACCCGAGAAACATCTCAAAAAAGGAATTTTTCTGTACTTTTTTCCTTTCCTTGTTGGATAAAATAAAAGTCGGTGGCGACTCTTGCTTACTGCGACATTTTGCGAAAACAAACGCAAAACGCAAACCAGCATTCCAAAAACAGTCAGTTCTCTCCCACCGTATCACACCTTCCCTTTTCATAATCTACCCCCCGAATTCAAGAAAACATCTCTAAAGGTATTTCCTGTGCTTTTTCACCTTTCCTTATTGGATAAAAGAAAAGTCGGTGGCGACTCTTGCTAACCGCAACATTTGAGATCAAACGCAAAACAACCAAGTCAGTTCTCCCACCGTATCACAGAACTGGTGACTCTGTTGGGGAAATACTTAAAGTGGGGTTACCTTAGGGTTAGATCACATTCACTTGCTTACATTGTTTGATTTGCATGCTTTACATTTCGGTTCCTTGTTTGGGTTTGTTTTAAATCCTACACCCGAATTTGGGGACACCTTTTAGGTAAGTAGCAATAGACTGTGAGGGAACTGTGCGGGGTATACCAACATGGTTGAAGCAGTAGCTACATTGATGTGGAACTTTGGTTGGTACCGGTAACCCTTGAGTCGAATCAAGGAGAGTACGGGGTCGCCGCGTGGTATCGTGAAGCATCAACTTACCTTAGAACCTTTACTTGACCAACTTGGCCTTTAGGAAGTAGTGAGATAGCTGGTTTCGGTGTAAAGATGAAAATTGGTTGATACTCGATGCTACACTCATTGAGACTTGACTCCTGAGTTTTGTTTGGTTGCGAGTCAATTCCCTATCGAACGAAGCTTGTGGGAAAGGTCAGTGATATTGAGATCCCTTAGAACCCGGTTACTATTAACTAGGACAGGTTGAGCCAACTAAACTTCAAGAGGGTACTTACCTACAAACTCCATGCAAGCCTAAACCTAAGGACTTGTCTGCTTTGTGTGAATATGATTATTTGTATATAACTTGCTTACCTCGCATATTTGTACATAACATCATAACGTCATACCATAGCATTTTCAATAACATTGAACCATAACATTTCAAGGATATCAAGGGTCTTTGATGCAGGGTCACGTGGAACCAGACGTCCACCAAAGGGAAAGAGGATTTATTTTCCTCTAACCAAACGCTGTCAAAAATCAAGTACAATAAATCAAAGTCAAGGGCTACAACCCACTTGACATGGTGAGCTTAATTCCTGTGGAAGGACATCCACCGATACAAAGTTCCCCAATCCGAAACTGTAAGTGACTACTAACCCCGCGAGATCCTTGAAAACATGCGTCCACATATCATGCATCATATCATGACAGGTTTCTCCCATACAGGTTTCCTTATCCTCCTACTGTTTATTTCAGTAGAGATGGCCCTAGAACAGACCATCAAGAGCATTCAGATTCAAAATGCTCAACTTCAAGAGATGTTCTTGAACTTGTCCAAGGGGCAAGAAGAGGTGAAAGCTCTCCTCACAAGGGGGATGGTCATCAAGAATCCGGAGGGCACCAAGGATGATCAGTTGGAAAGGATACAAATGGAAATGGCCACAATGAAAGTCCAGATGATGGGACAACTGGTGGGCCAGATGGCTCTTATTCAAAACCTGGCTAAAGGACAAGAAGAGCTGAGAGTCCTCATCAACAAGCTTCGTCAAGACGGATGTAACCAAATGGGGAAAACATCTAGAATTGGGGATCAAGTCATCATTCATCCTCCCATGAGACAAGAAGCCGGTTTAAGAGAGAGAAGACCTTCCCAATTTACTTCCACGTCACGAGCCCAACAACGACTTCGCCAACATCAACCGGAAAATCAGCAAAGGCAAAGCGAGCCTAAAAAACAGTTTACCAACATCAACATACCACTGTCTCAAGCTTTAAAACACATGCTAAGGATGAATCTGATTACGCAAATAAGACCTCATCCAAATCCCAAAACTTTTTCTCCCAGCTACAATCCTGATGCCAGGTGTGCCTATCATTCCAATAGTCCTGGGCATGATACAAATGATTGTTGGGCGCTAAAGTAAAAAATTCAAAACCTAATCGATGAAGGATTGTTGGAGTTCACACAAGATGGCCAGACTGAATTCTTCTGCCGTCCCTTAAAGGCTCGCCACCTAAAGTGACAAGTTCAGACAAAGAGGCTTATGTTCATTTGATTTTTCAATTGTAATCTCTTTTGTTATTCAAACAATTATCTATTAATGCCAAACTTGGTTTCATTAATGCATTGCATATGTTTGTCTTGAATCCATCCATTCGTTTTCACTATATTTAAACTATGCTTTTTACTCTCTTTATGACATTCAACTTTTGCTAAAAGTTACAAGCCTTTAGAGGGAGGATGACGAAAACAATGCCATAATCTCATATAGTATGCTTTTGAGCAGACCTTGCTAACGATGTACATGCATTCCTTCAAATCCTAAACACTGGAGTTATAAGGAAGATAATCCCTAGTCAACCCCTTTGAGCCAAAAAAGCAAAAGTTTTCCTTCTTACACAAATTGAAACCTTTAATCCAAACCTGGGGCAGAGTAGTCTCTCAGTTGATTCGAACGCGCGTTTAGCCGCAAACTCTCATCTCGTAATACAATGAATGACATCAAAAATATTCCTTTGGAATCAAAATACAGTGATGGTTCCCTATCGCATATGCAGTCATTATCTCTCAAAGAGAAAAAGCCCACTAAGTCAAAACCTACGAAAGATACTTAAAGAAAATTGGGGCATCACGCTGACTGTAAAAAAAATTTAAAAAAAAAAAACAAGAACAGTCAGGCAAAATCAGGGATAGTAAATCAAAAAGAGGTTACTACAAATCCTCAACAAACATGGAAAATATGGCAAAAATGACTGCCTTCCAACAAACTTAACTTGTTTGAACCATCACCAAAATTCTTTCCAAACTCAATTGGAGTTCAAATGTACAATTAACTGAATTTAGGATTGAAGAACATCACGAAGAACGAGTGGATATAAATACACTTTGAGCCTTTATCCTTTGTTTCTTAAACCGTGAACCAAGCCACATTACAACCCTTCAAAAGTCCTAATTGAATCATGGGTTAGTTTGAAAGCATACTGTTACAAAAGGTATCCTGACTCCTGTAAGGCTTTGCTCTAAATCCTGAGTTTGAATTTTTTTACAAAATTTCTTTACTTGTTAAAATGTATTTTTAAAACTTCAAGACAAGCATAAACTTTGCATTATTTGAATATCGTTGTTTGCATATGGCTATTTGTTTGACAGCGGAGAAATTCACACAATGAATATCCAGTGGACGAAAGCTCTCTCAGAGAACAAAATCACTTCGAGTGGGATGACACTTCCAACGACAAATCTCCTATAAACAAGGGGGTGTGACATGTCACTATCCAGCACACCTGGGGCAATCAAGTCAAAATTCCAAAAGAATTGCAGAGTAACCAGGGGCAAGTCTCCATCTCCGTCACTTAGGGCATTGAACATCAATCTCAGTGAAGGGTTACGTGCAATCAAACATTTTCTAGCAATACCACAAACATTTGCTGCTAGGGGAAATGACAAATATCCCCAAAATACTTCTCTTAGGATGACTCCCAGCCAGAGTTTAATCTCTGAAAACCTTTCCCCAGCTGAGACAACCTCAAGAGTCCTCAAGGACTTTCCCCAACGATGTCGTCACCTCTCTAGCAGACCGACAACAGGGTTTATTTCCCCAACAAACTACAGATTCCCCAGTTTGAGTTTGCCTCTCTGACTAATACAAATCAAAGGACCACAACTCCTCTTCCCCAGTAGACTAATCTACAATCCCCAACAACTTACTGTGAATCCTGGACCCGACCAGATATCAGTTCAACTTCGTCTATCAAGAGATAACTCCCAGTAGAGAAACGAACAACCGAGACTCTTGATCTTTTTTCCAATCAGGAATCAACACTCTCTAACAGAGTATTCTCAAACAAAGTCAATATTCCCCAGCGGAGTTCTCCTCAACAAAACAGGAATCCTCAGTGGAAACATTCTAGGCAAAGTTTGAAGACACACCTAGTCTTCAACAGTAATCCGAGATTTAATGACTCCCCAACACTTGTCAAGGATTTATTTTCCAAGCCAAAATTACATTTCAACAACATTCATAGCATATGCATACAAAATACATATAACATAAATCTTATCATGCATACATAATGACATTGCATACAATTAAATCTTTACCTTTTCAAGAAAAATCAACCAACAAATAAAGGTCATCATCTTTCTGGAGTAGTAATCGTCCAAGATTCCTTCATCATCAGACAACTCTCAGATACAGTTCAGATACGCTCCAGATATGGATTCCATTCTGATACTCATTCAGATTTCAACTTTTGATACAGTTCAGATACGCTCCAGGCACGGATGCCATCCTGATACTCATTCTAATTTAACTTCAGATACAGTTTCAGATACAATCCATACACGGAAGCCATCCTGATACTCATTCTAATTCAACTTCAGATACTGTTTCATATACGCTCCAGACACGAATGCCATCCTAATACTCATTCTAATTCAACTTCAGATACAGTTTCAGATACACTCCAGACATACATGCCATCCTGATACTCATTCTAATTCAACTTCAAATACAGTTTCAGATACGCTCCAGACATGGATTCCATCCTGATAATCATTCTAATTCAACTTCAGATACAGTTTCAGATATGCTTCAGACACGGATGCCATCCTGATACTCATTCTAATTCAACTTCAGATACAGTTTCAGATACGCTCTAGACACGGATGCCATCCTGATACTCATTCTAATTCAACTTCAGATACAGTTTCAGATACGCTTCAGACACAGATGCCATCCTGATACTCATTCTAATTTAACTTCAGATACAGTTTCAGATACGCTCCATACACGGAAGCCATCCTGATACTCATTCAGATTCAGTCTTCAGATACAGTTTCAGATACGCTCCAGACACGGAAGCCATCCTGATACTCATTCAGATTCAGTCTTCAGATACAATTTCAGATACGCTACAGACACGGAAGCCATCCGGATACTCATTCAGATTCAGTCTTCAGATACAGTTTCAGATACGCCCCATACACGGAAGCCATCCTGATACTCATTCAAAGACAACTTTCAGAAACAGTTCAGATACGCTCCAGACATGGACGTCATTCTGATATTCATTCTTACAGCTCACAAATTACAAAACCAATAATCACTTTTGGATGGCATCTTTTAAGCCCATCTCCAACAACTATCCATCATTTCTCCAAATTGCAAATCTGCCAACCCTGCTATCCAGGCTTTCCTCTCAAAGTAATCATATTGTCTAGGTTCCTTCTCCCTTATCTCCAGGCAAATGTTTACAACACCGAAAGGCCCAGACCCGACCAGATACGGTCAGTTTCACATTTCCCCATTAGTTATACATTCTACTTTCACTCCCTCAATCAAGAGTTAATTCCCCAGTAGAGTAATGGACAACCGAAGCTCCTAGATCTTACCTCCCAGGGCATAAATCTACATTCCTCAGCAAAGTCCTCCTCAACAGCATTACTTCACATGAGTGCATATTTCTGGGCACTCTAGTGTTCAATCATCTTCCACCTTCAGATCACGAAAGGCATGCCAGCCAATCTACATCCTCAGGCTTAAGAAGATTGAACAGGGGCAGTTGTTGCACCCCAAAATTTACCCTCTCATTTCTCAAAGAATCACCCTGAACCCTCAGGTTTGCTTTCATCCAATTTCAAGCCTGGATTTACAAATTTTCCAAGAAAGTCACTCACGAGGGTAAAATGGTCATTTGCGTATTGAAGAGTCAAACTTCGCCTTTTGGATCAAAATCAAGCTTCAAGAATCAGAGTTCATCAAGACACGTTGAAATATGAAGTTTGTTTCATCAATAAATTCAAAAGTCAAAATTTTAAACACTTAGATTTTTCTAAGTGTTGAAGAAATATGGCAAGCTCAGAACTTCTGATGAGATTATCACCATGATGCAAGCTGATTCTGTAAGAACTTATGGCACAAAGGTTATAGATTTCAATAAGATCTAAAACGTTGCAGAACAGAACTTCCCCTGGAAATGCTGGAATCTCAAGTTATAAATGTTCAAAGATACGTCCATGAAACTAAAGCACTCAGCAAATTCTGGACATTTTCAAGACAGAATTGGGTCAGAACTTCTGGGCCAGTTTCATAAAGGTTTAGTCAGAGTTTTCAAGGGGAAATTTAAAGAAGGTTACAAAGTGTGTTGCAAGCTTCCTGGAAAATATGAGAGCTCCTTCAGAACATGCTGGAACCAGGAGATACAAGGATCATAAGATTGGATGTCTATTATAAGATATGCTGAAGCTGAACTTATGATCCAGAAATAAACAAATGAAGCAGAGTTTCACGTAGCAGGATTTCTGATTTGATAAATCTCATCATCATTTAATGCTCATTTAATGCTCACAACCACTTTTGAGTTTTTGTCCAAAGGATTTCCCCACGTGTGGCATAAAAGTACCATTGTTGTCTTGGAAAAGCAAACTCTTGTACAAGAGTATGCTAGGCCCATGCGCTACTTTTGCTTTGGAAGTTACTTTTCCTTAATTCCTTCTTACAAATCCAGCATAGGCACGGCTAAAAGTTGTTAACCACCTTACTTTGTTCCTTGAACCATACTTGTTTGAACTTGCTTCAAGAATACGTAAACGCCTAGCATATGATGGCTATATTTTTTTATTTCTCAAAGCTACAAGATTTTTGCCTATAAATTGGGAGCCACTGGCAACGGTAAGGAGGTGAGAAATTTTGAGAAAGAAAAACCTTGAACCCCTGCACACAAAAATTCCAAGAGTCCAAAAACTGTAAACACAACATACAAAACTTGTTAACTTTTGATTCCTTGCATTCAAACTCCATTTGCTCTCAAGTGCCTCTTGACTAAAGCCATCCATGCAGTTGCTGATTCACATATTAGAAGTTATCCTAACTTTTGTGTTCATACTGCGATACACTCTTTATCCACCTTCATCTCAAAGAAGTCAGAACATTATCCCTTGGCTGTTCCAGAAGTTGAAAACCTCCAGCCTGCTGAGCACGTGAAGGAGCTGCTCAAAACGTCAATAGAGCTCAGGATCAAACTTCAATTCACAAAATCTCTTCCAGCTGCAAGGTAAGCTTCTACTGAATCTCACCACATTACTTACGCATTACCAGATTTGCATGTTCAAAAATACAATGTAGATATCAGGTTTCTGATGTTGTACATATTCTGAGGTTGCATGCATCTGCCTGCCTAAGTAGGGAGTAAATCAGTTCAAAACTTCTTGAAGAAGTTAGAACTTAGAATTAGGATTAGCAAATTCATACTTGCCTCTAATTTATAGTTCTGATATTTCTTGTTTCTGAAACACTATGACACCTGCCATAATTGTCATAAGCACATCTTCTATTTTGTTGAGAAATGACCAAGTTACAGATGTTCTGACTAGAATGGAGAGGGAGACCAAGTTCTTCCAGTGGTATCAGAACTTATGAAATGTACTTTATTGCCAGTGGTATTAGAACTTCTGAAAACTACCTCGTTCCCAGCGAACCCAGAACTTCTGACTTCATCTATTTTTCACTAACAGGATATTTGTTTTGCAGCATGCTAGAGTCAGAACTTCTAACCTCCTTTAGTCAGTAATACGCTGATTCTATCTTTCTTTTTCTCACTATTTTTTCTATTAATTTCTATTTCATTAATCAAAAAGACACCAAAAACATTTTTTTTTATTTTTTAGATGCTTTATTTTATTTCTTAAAAAAACAAAAGATTAAAAATATTTTCTTAAAATAAAACAAGTCTAGTTTTACATCTTTTGCACATTCTTATGCATTTCAATATGGTTGTAATAGTAACTTAGGATTTAATTTTATTTGCAATCCCCATTTGTAAATATGTACCCCCATCCCCTAAATATTGTAATAGCGTAGGACTTTACATTTCTGCAATTTATCGCTTTCGAATGTAAATGCTAGTAATTAGGGTGTGTAAGGCATGACGTGAAATTAACAAATAGATCACCCTAATCAAGACTAAAATATATGCAATCAAACACACTTGCACACTATCACCTTTAAGGTTAACTCCACTTGTTACCTAAAAATGGTCATGTTACGCATGCGGGGTATCTTAGCAAAACCAATCGAAATACAAGATCATAGTCCCTCGATGACGCTATAAATGTTGCCTTTCAAAATGATCTTAGTCCCTCAAAAATAAATGCTAAGATACCTCACAACATTGTTAATCATGGCTATACGATGACCCACGCTCGTCCCTTCACATCCAACTATGGGGCTTCTTACCAAAACAATGGTAAGATAACAACATCTAAAGGAGAAGGAAAAGAACATCTAAGACCTTTTGAGTAGGTAGGTTTGCTTTTAGTTACTTGCTTGCTCATAACAAAAACATTATATACACCGACACTCTCACTTTGAAACATTTTCAAAAGACGACACTTTGTATGTGTTCTTATAGAGACAAGAATCATTACAAAGAAAACCCTTTTCAATATCACTTTCAAAAAACACATTCCACAAACACCTCTTTGAACTATTTTCAAAACAACACTTTGTACGCATTCTTATAGAGACGAGAATCACTACAAAGTCATATTTTCAAAATACTTTCAAAACCCATACCACAAGTACATTCAAACAAAAAGGCAAGTGATCTAGCAAGCAACTAAGAGCCCATGGAAAACCATGGATGAAAAGGGTGCTAATACCTTCCCTTTTCATAATCTACCCCCCGAATTCAAGAAAACATCTCTAAAGGTCTTTCCTGTGCTTTTTCACCTTTCCTTATTGGATAAAAGAAAAGTCGGTGGCGACACTTTCTAACCGCAACATTTGCGATCAAACGCAAAACAACCAGTCAGTTCTCCCACCATATCACACCTACCATGCGCTATCACCATCTGGCCATTGGATGTATCAATAATTCAGATCCAACGCCTCAAACAATGAAGGACTGTGGTGCACTCTCAGGCTGGCACAACACAGGCCCATTCTTTTCTTTTCTATTTTATTTTTTTTAATTGTTTTACTAATTATTTTCCTTTATTAAAATAACACCAAAAAATCAATATTTTTTATTTAATAAAAAAAATCATAAAAAAACATAAAAATCATTTTTTTTCATAAAAATATTTTATTTCCTTAATTAATTAGTTTAATTTAATTTAGGGCAAATTTAATTCTTTTTTATAATTTAAATTAATTAGAAATTAGGGTTTTAATTTGTACAAAACCTAATTAGTTTTTCTCAACAAAAAAACTAACCTAAATCTTTTTTCAATTAGATTTTTTAGGTTTCCTAAATTATTCTCGCATTTAATTCGCTGCGTGCATTTTATAATTTCCTTTTATTATTATTGTAACTGTTTCGAGGTTGTAATAGTAATTAGGGTTTAAATTCCGCATTTTTATTTTCAGTCTAAAATAATTATGTATGTGCAAAAGCCTTGTAATAGCTAGGACTTTAAACTTTCTTGCTTTTAATTCCGCAAACTATAAACTGCTTAGATGTATGTTAATAGGATTGTATGGAAAGAGAAACTGAAAATTAATACGGTAGAAAATCCTAAACGTGCAAAGATAAATTAACTGAAAATTACACTCACACATGCTCACTCCTAGGGTTTGCCTCACTTGGTTGCCTCGGAAATAATGGTTGTGTCCCTCGAACGTAGGGATATCTTAGCAAAAGACCCTCAATCTAAAAGTCATCATAAAGATCATAGTCTCTCAATGTCCCTCGAGTTGCCTATGAGAAATGATCTTGTCCCTCGATGTTGCCTACGAATATATGATGACAGTCCCTTCGAACTGCTAAGGTATCCTTACATGTTACCTTCAATGACCATTTCGTCCCTTTCGATAGTGCCTCAAACTCCAACGACGATGCTACCTATTCCTTAATAATAGGATATCGCTGTCTAAAGGAAAACGAATAGTCTTTTCGAGTAGGTAGATTAGTTCTTAAGTACTTTCTTAAAACAAACAAACTTTTTCACACCAAACACTTTTCAAACAAATTTTTCAAAAACAACTTCGTAACACTCTTGAGGACAGAAACAAGGGTTAAAACAAAGTAAGACAAAACTTTTCCAAACAAGCACACACATGAAATTTCAAAATGAGCAAGTACCTAAGAGCCCATGGAAAACCACGGATAGAAAGGGTGCTAACACCTTCCCTTTCTATAATCTATCCCCCGTACTCAGAAACATCTCGAAAAAGGTTTTTTCTGTTCTTTTTCCTTTTCCTGATTGGATAAAATAAAATTTGTTGGTGACTCTTGCTTACCGTGACATTTTGTGAACAAAAAACGCAAACCGGTAAAAATAGTCGGTTCTACCACTGTATCACACCTAGTTATTAACAGTTAAATATATACAGAAAATTAAAGTGCGGAATGTAAAGTCCTACGCTATTACATGGCTTTGGGGCAGATACATATGTATAGAAATTTGCGGGAAAGTAAACCTATACTATTACATCCTCAGAGCAGTTACATAAAAAATACGGGAATGTAAATCTAAGTCATTACATTGATAGTGCGACATATACATTTTTTCTAAGAAAATTAAATATCAAAAAGAAATAAGAAAAGATGTTAGAAAAATGTTTTAATGTTTTGTGTTTTTTGTAGAAAATAATTTAAGTTAATAATTAGTAATTAAAACATAAATTCTAATTTATTTTAATGTTAATAAAAGAAGTTAATTAATTAATTACTTAGTAAAAAAATATGTCAAAAATTTAATTACTAATTAAAGAACCTAACCCTAATTTGTTATGGTTAAAAAAGGTTTAAGGTTTTGTTAATGATTAATTAGAAAATGAATTAATTAAGAAAAAGAGTGAAAATTAGGGTTAGTAGTGAAGCTACCGGCAGAAAACACAGATCCGCCATCGAACTTTATTTATCCCGAAGGAAGGAGAAATATCGATAAAACCACAAGGGAATGGATAAGATGGTCTTACGACCAAGAGAAAGGGTAAGGGAGTCGGTTATGCAAGGGGAAGGTATTAGCACCCCTCACATCCGTTGTACCCAACGGGATCCATTTTGTTTACTTGTCTTAAAGGGTGTATTTATCTACAACTATGCTTGCTTAAGGGGAAATGAATGGTTTTTTATTATTGCAATCGTGAGGGTTTCGCGACCCTTTGCCTACGTATCCAATGAAGGAATCAGAACACCGTAGTTCCTGTAGAAAATGGTTGGTTTGTTTGTGTTTTTTAGTGGGCGACGTTAACGCACTCATTCTAGTAATAGGCATGGCCGGTATCGCGGTAGAACGGAGATAACATGCCCTTTGGGGGAGTTTTGATTGGTTGAGTGTTTTGTGAGTTTTAAAATGAATTTGAATACAATTAAATGTTTTTGGATTTTTGATTTGTGAATGATAAGTTTTTGTTTAATTACAAAAGAAAAAAGTCAAAGGGGAAAGTCTACCCTGATGTTGTCATGCAATTCATGGACTTAATGTTGAGGATTTTGAAAGGGGGAAATCTGACCTAAAATTTCATCATATAAAAGTTGGTCCTAAAGTCTAATTTGACATTAAATTATCAAAATGAATTCAATCGATTCATAAAATCACATAAGGGAACATGTTAACAAGAATCAAACACACAATCAACAAAAATAATTCTACTAAATCAAAAGGAAATTAAGATTCTAATTCTAATGTTTTATGATTTTTATACAAATAAACAATATTAAAACAAAAGAAAATGAAACCATAATCTAATGTATTTTTGAGACACTTTTAATATCTTAGTAAAAAAAGCTTTTAGTTTAATAAAATAAAACAAGAATAAAGGCCTAAAAAACAATAATAAAAGAATTAGATGGGCCTATGGGGAGTGAAACTCAGATTGAGTATTAAAGCCCAAAAAAATAATATGAAACCAAAATAAAATGGTGGGTTGGATCTGAACTGGGTTGACTTGGATTCCTCCTTACTATCCATACGAGACCGGGTTAGAAAAGAACCATCATCATAGAAAAAACTTAATTCGCCTCTTTCTTCATTTCACTATTGGTTTCCAGAGGGAGAAAACTCAGTGCTCTCTCTTTTTGTCATCTCAATCGTCCAACCCTCTCTCATCTCATCTCAAAATCCTCTCCCACTCCCTCGCAATTGCACCAACAAAACAACAAAACTAAATCTCCCAACCTCTGCTCCGATTCGGTGATACTCCCTGTTTCTTATTCCGCAAAATCACCATTAAAAACTTCTCTCAGTCTAAACCCTTATTCCATCATCTCTCAATCCTAATCCATGGGAAGCTTCTGTTCATTTATTCCTCCAGACCTTCGTCGATGAATACACAACAATGGTGTAAACTCTTTTGATTTCTCGCGCTTCCGAAAGGTAACACACCTTTATTCAATTACGAATCTAATACTTACGATGAACAGCAACGACATTAACGTTATTGCCATACTCCGTTTCGGTTCTATCCAAAATAACACAGTTGTTTTCGGTTCAGTTTTAACAAAAAAAAAGTGACTTGTTTCACAGTTTGATCAAAAATAATAGTCAGCATACAAACAGATTTGGAAGAACAACAATGGCATATTGGGATGGAAAGGCAGACATATGAAAAAAAAGGTAAAGCAGAAAATGAGATTTAGCAAGATACTAGATCGGAGCCTCTTTGATGGGTTCTTCAAGATCCCAGGTACCGTGTACTCAATCCCTTCTATATGTGTTTTTGTTGTCGAGTCTTTCGTCCAAAGTTTTGTTGCTCTGAGCCGTTATTGATTGGTTGTATGGTATGCAAAGTTTGGAATGTGTTAGGATGTAGATTTTGTGAGGGCGGTTTGATGAACAATAGTTTGATGAACAGCCTGTGGAGAGGCTGTGTGGTAGTGGTTTACAAGTTGAGCAAGGGATATATTCGGTGTGGTTTGACTATAGTGCAAGGTTATGAGGAATGACGGTAAATGGGAAGATTCATGGTGAAGTCAGTGATGCATCCTTTGGGTGATTTTGCAAAAATAAAATAAGGTTGTGAAGTAGCAAAGAGAATGAATGCAATTGGTTTGAGCAATGGTTCGATGATGGCGATGAGTGAAGGGTAAAGAATTAATGGAAGTGGATTGTAGAGGTTAGAGAGTGAGAGATACAGGATGTTTTGAGAGGGTTTTTTTTGTTGAAGGTATCCTTTCGTATGATATTTCTGTGTGTTCTTATGTGTTTTTTTTGTTTTGTCATATTGGTGTGGGGTTTCTCTCTTTTGTAGGGAAATTTGAACATTCCCAGTATGCTGGCTTTGTGCTTTTAGGATGCAGGTTTTTATGTTACCTTGAATGATGTTATTTTCATACTTTTTTGAGCAGGTGTTTGGAATGTTTTGGTTCTTGCATAATACAGGTTTTATCTTTTTCTCTCTCATCTTTCTATGACATAAAGCTTGTCTGCTTTTTACCTAATAAATTCTGAAGGGTTTGCACTATTTAGGAAAATGATGATATAGGGCTATGTGAGCTAGTGCTAGCTTGCACTATTGTTTTGTGTTTTTAGCTATGCTGCCTGTTTGTTTTTGTTTTCTATGCTGCCAACTTGCAGCCGCTGTTGGCTGCTGCTACATTTTTGTTACATGTTGCTTTGTGCTGTTATTTTAGCAGCCTATGCTGCCTTGCTTGGCAGCCTTGCTGTAGGTTTGGCTTGTTCTGGTGTTACATGTTGCTGCTGCCTTGGCTTGTGTATATTTTCCTATGCTACCTTGCTTTTGTATTTGGCTTGGGCGCTTGTTATTTTGTTGCTGTTTTTGCAATGAATTTGTTCCAAATTTCTATTTCCCTTTTTGTGAACCAAATTTTTTTTGTGATTTGCAAAATAGGAGGAGATGGCTTATGAGCGAAAACAAAACCCTTTTGAATTTTTGATTCCAAGGGCAAACCCTAATGATGAGATACAAAAATCCCTTTTAGCAATTAATTCTTTCTTGAATTTTCACATGTTGCTCGTTTGTTAACTTTTTGTTTTCTTTGTTTCATGAGCACGAGAATTGGACGGCCAAAGCGAGGTTAAATGATAAAAATACCATGGCGAGGAGTGAGGACGAATGGCTTGAAAAAGAAGACTTAAAGAAACACACATTATTTCTCTCTTTGTAAACAAAACAATTGTAGTTTGTATTTCACACTGTAATATGCCTTGTAACATTGTCTCAAAAATGTAATGAGCACAAATTTGAACGAATTTATTAATGATGAACTTTGTTGTAGAAATCAAATAACTCTTGAATCTTGTTTGAATTCTGAAATACTCTCTTGAATAATTCGAATGCACATCTGGCCTTTGTAACTTAAACCTCAAGAAATCATGAACAATGGTTGTAACTTGTTCTTCAAGCAATCAATGTGCCTTATCTTTCAAAATCCAATCAAACTCTCTAACAAAATAAATGCTTGAGAATTTAATTTCACTTGGTTAATTTGAACCCAAAACAAATGGTCACTTAAACCTTATCTTCTCATTACGCTTGAACCAAACTTGAACTCCTCGACCAGAACCCTAATTTTGATATTCAAACCACAATAACTTGTAACTTAAGCAGCAAAACACGCCTTGACGGTCATGACCTCCAGCCTCATTTCTGGTGCCCAAACTCCACATTCGTCAACTTAAACTTCAAACTCTCGACTCAAAGGCCTAGAGATTTTAAGAAGAAAACTTGAAATGCGAGGAGATAAAATTCTTAACCTAATGAACTGAGCTTTGAGCCATATTCGAGGCAGGCGAAAGAAACATCTTCACAAAAACCAAGGAGCCAAAACCCTAGCCTCTTGACCAACACATAAAGGGAAATAAACCCTAATCCAGGCTCTGATAAATTTGAGCGAGAACCAACCTTGTAACATGATGACAAAATTCAGTCCACGATCCATTAATCGAGAACCAGAAGAATTCCCTTTCACCTGATAAGAAAACTTTAAAACAAAATTAGACACAAAGAGGGTGCAGCCCTAATACCTCGAACCAAAGCGCCTGATTTCGTGAGATGCGGGATGTGCAAATGACTGAGTAATAAAATGATGCAAATGGAATGCAAAGTCCAAATCCAGACAAAAATAAAAGAGATAGGGCAAATTTGGGGTACGATAGCTGCCCCTATTTAATCGTCTTAAACCTGAAGGCGAGATTGGCGTCAGCCTTTCGAGAGTTCAAGGTGGAAGATGATTAAATACCAGGACCCGAAGTTTGCCCGGGAGAGATGGTGCGGGTGTCATTTATTGGTGTGAATGTCTGCTGGGAAAAGACAAACTGGTCTTCTGGTGGACCGGTCATGATGGATAAAACATGGTTGAAAGGGGGTAGCTCGTACTGGGGTAACAGTGCCAATACAAGGTTTTATGAGGGAGTGAGTGGCAGAGTGACTGAAAGGATATGGTTGATAGTGGCTTTCGATTGATTCCCCATTTGCCTTGTTCTTCGACTGGCGCTAACACTACCTAACTAAACCAAACGAAAGACTTCATCCTGGCCAATCGAAGCTTCCTTGAATATTTCTCTTTCGTTTTGACCAACTAGATCCAGCTTTTGACCAAACCCAACGAAAGATAACACTATGTGTCCTTTAAATGGGCCTTTGAATGCTTCTTCGAATGGATCATTTACATGTCCTTCGAATGATTGCTTCGTTGGACCCATCTATTTGCCTTAGCTGCTTGATTCCAATAGCCCAAGCGAAGACTTCATTCTGGCCAATCGAAGCTTCCTTTGTCATGAATGTAATGGGGTATGAGGCTTAGGTTGGGCAGCATATAATCTCTTGCCCAGAAAGCAGCTTGAACCAAACTTCATCAAAAGGCAAAATAAGTTATTTCCAACAAATGTGTGTCTTTCGAGCAGACCAAATGTATGTCCTTCGAAGGCACCATTTGTGTGTTCATAATGTGGCAATCTTGTGCTTGTGAAATGAAATCGGGCATGAAGAGGGAACCTTTTGCCTTGTGAATTGAAGGCAAGTCTGGAGAAACCTTTTGCCTTGTGAGTTAAAGGCAAGTCTAGAGAAGCCCTTTTCCTTGTGAATTGAAGACAAGTTGAAAGTGGCCTTTGCCTTGAACGAAGCTGGCATGCAGGAACCCACTATTTTGTGAATCAAAGTAAGCATGCAGGAGGTCACTGTTGGTGGATCAAAGGGAGCTTGCAGGGGGTTCTCTCCTGAATGAAACTTGGACTAAGGCTTGCTTGAAGGGGAACCAATGCGCAATCGAAGCTGATGGACCAATGCTTGGTCGAAGGGTTTTAGAAGCCCATTCGAAACTCCTTGTCCAGATGCCAATTGAAGGATATTGCTGACATGCCAATCAAAGACTTTTTTGTTCACCTTCCAATCGAAGGATATTGCTGACATGGCAATCGAAGACTCTTTTGTTCACCTTCCATTCTAAGGATATTGCTGACATGTCAATCGAAGGATACTTACACATTAAAAAAATTCATTTTCTTTAGGCTAGTGTTTGTGACCACCCATATAAGAGAAAACCTTGAAAAACATGAGAGGGAAAATTTTAGGGTACAACAGCTGCCCCTGTTCAATCTTCTTAAACCTGAGGATTTAGATTGGCTTATTTGCCTTTCGTGATCTAAAGGTGGAAGATGATTGAACACTAGAGTGCCCAAAAATTTGCACTCGCGTGAAGTAACACTGATGATTGATGATATCGGGAATAGGCTTACAGATGCCATTTGGAAAAGATGACAGAGAGTCGTCAGAGATGGGCTTAAAGATGCCATCTAAAGTAGATGCTGATTTCACACATGGTCCCTTTGGGGGTTCCTGTTCCTGCTGCCTGAGGAGGAATCCTGCTGGGGAATATGGGTTTATGTTGTTCTCCTACTTGAGGAAAACTCTGTGGGGAGTAGAGTACATGAACTTCAGTTATCCCAGGCTCTATTGAGGAGTTATGAAAGTTTGTTGTTTTCTGGTTGAAATCCAGGCTTCACAATAATTTGCTGGGGAAAATGAAATTAACTGTTATCTGGAAATGTATCAGAAGAAACCTGTGTAGGGTTGTTTCACCTGGTCATGTAGATAGTTTTCCTGTCTGGTTTCAGGTATTGATCTACAAGTCAACTATTCACAGATAGTTGTCGTGTCTGGTTTCAGGTATTAATCTAGAACTCGAAAATTGTTGGTCGTTGAGATAGTTCTCCTAGATTGTTATAGGTATTAATTTCTAACCTGAGAAAGAAAAATAGTTTTCCTGGCTTGTTACAGGTATTAATCTTCAATCTCCTTATGTAGATAGTTTTCCTGGCTTGTTACAGGTATTAATCTACAACGGCCATCCACAAATAGTTCTCCTGGCTTGTTACAGGTATTAATCTTCAATTTCCTCATGTAGATAGTTTTCCTGGCTTGTTACAGGTATTAATCCATAATTGGTCATCCACAAATAGTTCTTCTAGCTTGTTACAGGTATTAATTTGGAACTTGTCTTTGTTGGTTGTTGAGATAGTTTCCCCATCTGGTTTTGGGCATTAATCTTTGACATGCTTTATAGGTTGACAATGTTTGTCTGTCTGCTAATTTAACCTGAAAAGGTAAAGTCAGCTTCATGCGATGTCATGATGTATGAATTGCATGATGCTCTTAAGAATAAATGAAATTGTGATATATGCATTTGTGTTGTATATGCTATAATGTTTGTAGAAATGATGTATGAATGCAATGTATGAACGTGTCAGTCGCTCCATTGTTGTATTGTTAAATTAGGGAAAATAAATCCCTGACTGTTGCTGGGGGGAAGAATATGGGTCTTCCAATTTGTTGAAGTTTAAACGCTGGGAGATGAACTTCCGTTGTTAGAGAAATATAATCTATTGGGGAAGATAAACTCTGTAAACTGTTTGGGGATTTTGTTGAAATCTTGTCGGGGAATCTTGAGAACTTGGCGACTTCACTGGAGGATCTTTTGTTGGAGTAGTAAATTGGAGATTCTTGCTCCGCTGGGGATATGAGAGCACCCGACACCATTAGGCTGCATGCTGAGAATATGGAGGTGACCTTGTAGTAGGATGTCCCTGCCTCTGTACCTGTTGTAGAAGGTATCTACTGGGGAAAACATATGCAGGGATTTTGTGGATGGCCCTTAGATATTGTCCCGTCTCTTAAAGTCATTAGCAACTGTCTTTCTGTTTTTAGGTGTAAATTTGTAAGCAGTAATCATATTCAAATGCATATGTTCAAAAATAATCACTGGATGTTTTCGCACACAAAACAGAAAAATAAACAAACAAAAGTTTTACACTTTCAAAGGAATAGTTTTGTATTAACTTGAATAAGCGTTTTTGTAGAAGAAGACGGACATCCTAGTAAGAGAATGTCGTCGTAAGAATAGAAACCATACAAAGATAGTATACAAAGAAAAAACAGCTATGTGAAATAATCCCATTGGGTTCCCATTCTGTTATTGCCCTTATGTCTTTGAGCGTATCATATCTTCCGCTGCTTGTCCGAAGTTGATTGGATTGATTAGTACCACTTAGCTCGATAGTTGATACTGAAGATTGGATGTAACGTCATCCAACGGGACATAGTTGTACGCTTTAAATCCCTAACTTTTTCCTGGACATCCCTTTTGGGTTTTTAGTCCATCGGGATACCCTTTTTTGCCCAAGCCGCCTTTTCAGGTTTTCGACTTGCCGGGTCTACATGTTTTTTTATGTATATCCCTAATTTTTGCCCGAACCCTTTTGGTTCGGCGAGATGCCCTAATTTTTGCCTAGGCCATTCGACCTAGTGGGTCTTGGTTTATGCGTAGAATCTTTTAACTATGTCTGCATTTACGGGGTGTGGAAGGTTGTCACCGTCTGTTGTACCCCAAAATTTGCCCTCCAATATTCCTCAAGATATGCCAAGAATGATCTTCAAATGGTTCAAGATTGCTCAAGGGTTAGACAGTCAAACCACCTCCTAAGACAACTGAAATTAGGGTTTTGGTTCTTTCAAGGAATTTGGGGCTCTCAATGGTTCAATCAAGTCTCATAGGCCTATATACATTCTCAAGCACCTACATGCCAAGTTTCAAGACTCACAGTGTCAATTTGCACAGTCAAAAGCTCCATTTGATTTACAGTCAACTACAAGGGCAAAATGGTCATTTTGCAGTCAAAAGTCAGAAATTTGGGTCAACATCTTTTTTTGAGTTCACAATCATCATTTGATCAAGTCTTGATCATGATTTCACAAGAATAGCTCAAAAATCATCAAAGGTGCAAAAGTTACTATTTTTGAACAGCAGAAAAGTCAACTGTACATTGACAAGGGCATAACTCTCTCATGGTTTATCAGAAAAATTCCATCCAAAGCTCATTTTGAAGAGGATGAAATTTCCTACAATCCATCTTCACACTCCAAGATCAAAAAATGCACTCACAAGAAGTTACCAATTTTTACATTTTAGGTCAATTTCAAAAGTCAACAAAAGTACACTTTGAGTCAAAGGCCATAACTTGAGATTGGTAAATCCAAATGACATGGGACCAAAGGCATTGGTTAGAGGACTTCAAGATCTTTCCAAAATGTCAAAGAACATGGTCATATGATCAAAATTGAGTAAGTTGTGCATTGGAGAAGTTGGGAAATTTTCATGAATTTGCAAAAGTCAACTATCCTCAAAACTCCAATTTTTGACAAAAGGGCCCACTTTCTTCCACTTGATTCAGCCTTGTCATGCCACACACGTGTTCCATGCTTGATTTCATGACCAAACATTTATTTTTCTATTTTATTTAATTTTTATTTATTTAATTCATTTTAAATCTATAATAATTCAAATAAAATCTAAAAATCAATGGAATAGTATCTTTGTGATTTGTACAACTTTCATATATCATGTGACAACTAACCAATTCGTGCTAGGGCTTATTTGTGCACAAAATCTCATATTTGGCCATATTTGGAAAGTTTGTCAATGGTGGAAAAGTGCAAACCTAATTCTCCCATATACATGGATAAAAGCCCAAATTTTGACCTAGACTGATTGCCATATATGCAAGCAAGCCTCCTAAACCTAATTCACGCCCGAGGACTGCACAAAATGGCCAGACCAAATTTGGAAAAAGGCTTGAAAAACCTTGAAACTGAAATCATACATAGAGGTCAATTCAACCCAAAACCTTGACACTAGTCTCTTCCTTGCCATCCATTGAAGCTAAAGCGATCAAAATCACGTCCAGAAACCCCCTACAACGCGCTGTAAGTTATCTCGAACCTTGCTCTGAACATGGAATCTCAACCTCCAATTCTTGCGCCTTTTCTTTAAAATCTTGGCATGTTTGTGTTTATCATTCAATTTAGAACAATTTGGCATTATTTAATTTTGTTTTTGGAACCTCTAACGTAATACCCGAACCTAGGGTTCCAAGCTTTGCTTTTTAGGCGTTTCTGGTACAGGTACAATCAAGGCCAATCATGGCTATATTCATGCTCATGGAAGAGAGACGATCACAACCATAGTCTTGGAGTGGATTTTTGCAGCCTAGGGACGATTTTAGGAGTGAGCCACGGAACCTCCTGCGAATAAAAATCCGCAGGTAATAAAACCAGGAATTTGGAGAAGACGACCACACGTCGCTCTCCTATTGGCTCCTTCGAAAATCGCGCGCTTTTATTTTCTTTCCAGTCATAATAATTGTTTTGCTAATATATTCATTATTGTCTAATCCACTAACAAATGAAGCGGGATGGTTGAGTGGCTGGGGCGTTAGCTTGTGAACATTGGGACCTGGGTTCGAATCCCATGTCCCCCAAAACATTATTTCAATTTTGTTTTCAGGTATTCCCATATAGCGCCTAGAATACAGACCACCATACACCTCAACTATCAACACGCCAAGTGGCTTGCAAAGCAAATCTAATGGTCACGAGATGATGACCACCATACTCCACAGTCAACACACTGGCAGGGAATTGGAAAAGTCAAGCAGGCTGCTTACAGTGGGCCTTCAGAATTGCAACATACACCACACAATTGGGCCCAACACCCCCCTTCAAGTTTATTTCTTTTCTTTTCTTTTTTATTTCTTTCATTTAATTATTTTTTATAATTATTATTTTCACTAACAAATTAATATTTATTTTCATAATAAAAATCAGAAAACACAGAAAAATATAATATTTTTATTTATTAAATTTAATTAGTTATTTTTTGTAAATAAATATTAACATAATTAACTTAGTTTTAATTAGGTTAATTCTAACTTTTTTGCAATAATTTAAAATTAATATAGAACTAGGGTTTTTAATAACTTTTGACCATCTTTTATTTTTTTTCCTTAAAAAACATAAAAAGCTCAAAAAATATCTTTATTTTATTTAATTAATTAATTAGTCTAGATTTAATTTAATTAAATACAAAATAACAAATATCTCCTTCTTTCTCAAAAAAGGGTCAAAACCCTAAAGACTCTCCGATTCAATTTTTCCCTCGCGCATATTATTTTTGATTCATATTTTTGACCATATAATTGTAATTGCTCCGAGGATGTAATAGCTTTAATTAGGACTCTTTTATCGCTTTTATTTAATTTTCCGCATTTACTTTCTCAAGGGATTGTTTTTGGCGATGTAAATACCCGACGCCTTGTAATAGCTTAGTTTTATTTTCCGCAACTATTAACTGCTAGATGTATGCTAACTAGGCTATGCATGTCAAGATCTCTCTTAAAATAAAATCAATCGTAGCTCACCATAACATGTACAAAGATAACATAACTGAAACCGGACACACTCGCACATGCCACTCCTAGGGTACGCCTCACTTGGTTGCCTCGACGTGGTCATTGAGTATAGGGTGTTTTAGAGGTCGCCCTCCTGTCTAAAGATCAAAGTTGCCTCGAAATGGTTGCCTCGATAAAAAAGGATCTAAGACATTAGGGTTACCGCTAAGGCGTCCTACCATTGCTTTAGTGACCACATGTCCCATAATCGAATTGACCCGAAAAACTCCAACGACGGTGCTACCTACTTCTCAATAGTGGGATGGCACTGTCTAAAGGACATTTACACAGCTTAATTTCTTTTGAGTAGGTAGAGGTTCTCAGGTACTTGCTCTTTCAAAACAAAAATACTTTTCGCACCTACACTTTTCTGACAAAAGTTTTCAAACAACACTTCATACACTCTTGAGGACAGATACAAGAGTTAAATCGAAGTTTTCAAACAAAAGTCTTTTCAAAACCCACAAACACAAGAAAAGCAAAACTTTTTGAAAACATAGTGAGCAAGTACCTAAGAGCCCGTGGATAACCACGGATAGAAAGGGTGCTAACACCTTCCCTTTCTATAATCTACCTCCCGAACCCGAGAAACATCTCGAAAAGGAATTTTGTTGTGCTTTTGTCCTTTCCTTGTTGGAGAAAATAAAAGACGGTGGCGACTCTTGCTTACCGCGACATTTTGTGAAACGCAAACGCGACCAGCATTCCAAGACAGCCAGTTCTATTTCCACCGATCACAGAACTGGCGACTCTGTTAGGGATTAATAAGTGAGGTGTACCTTAGGATTAGATCACTTGTGTTTTCAATTGTATGCCTTGTATGCTTTAAACTTTGTGGGCTTGTATCGGAGTTTTATAGATCCTAACCCGGATCTGGGGGTACCCTTTTTTAGGTAAGTAGCAATAAACTGTGAGGGATCTGTCTGGCATAGACCGACACGGATGAAGCAGTAGCTACGTTGGTGTGACACCTTGGTCTGTACCGATATCCCTTGTGTTGGAACGAGGAGAATATGGGTCTTCTGAGGAGTCATTAAGCACCAACTGACCTTAGAACCTTAAATTGACCAACTTGGCCATAGAACAGTAGCAGCATGCTACACTCATTGATACTAAACTCTCGCGATGGTTCCGGCCGCAAGAAAAGGTTGCCAAACTAGAATTATGACCGATTGAGGGTAGTCAGTGATATTGAGATCCTCTAGAACCTGGTTACTATTTTTAGGACAGGTCTTAACCAACTGAAACTGAAAGAGGGTAGTACCTAAACTTCATGCCAGCCTAAACTTAAGGCTATTCGTGTGACTTGTGTGCCTTCAAACTTGAACTACTTGCACATACTTGTTATCTGACAACACGAGTTCCTTGCAGGTCTTGTTTACAATCCCTATTCATTGCAGGGCTTACTTACGTCACCTCACACCTTGCTTCAACGCATAGCATACACATCATAACATCATACCGTAGAATTTCCTTAACCATTTCAAGGATCTCAAGGGTTTATGATGCAGGTCAGGATGAACCAAATGTCTAGCAAGGGGAAAAGGGGATTTATTTTCCTCTAGCCAAGGTCGTCTATAGGTCAAAGCATGATAACTGGAGTCAGGGGCTATGACCCACTCGATATGGTGAGCTTGACTCTTGAAGAAGGACTCTCAGCAACATGAAGTTCCTTCAATTAAGCTGCAAAATTCAAATTCTAACAAGTTTCTTTGTTTACCCCACGAGATCCTTGAAAACATTGCATACATATATCATACATATCATTGCATTATAGGTATCCTTTTACAGGTCACTTACCTTCTCCGCTGTTTATTTTAGCAATCGTCATGTCTACCGAACCTTCCACTGAGCAAGCTATCAAGGCCCTCCAGGCCCAGAACGCCCAGTTCCAAGAGTTGGTCATGAGCCTAGCCCAGGGTCAACAGGATTTGAAGACTCTGATTCTGAAAGAGAGGAAGAAGAAGAAGAAAAGGACCGTCTTATTCAACACTGGACGCAGGTTTGGAAATGGACTGCAGAATGAGGTTGAGTTGACCACTTCATCTATAGGGAAATACATCCCACAAGAAAGGAGGGCTCCTAGTCCTGTGGTCTCTGACAACGAGACAGATTATGATGAAGAACAGTATCCTCCTGCTGAGGATAAGTACAAACAACTGGAAGACCGTTTGAGCGCCATGGAAATACAGAAGGTTCCCGGTCTGGACTTCGGGGATCTAGGTCTATCCTCTGGGGTGGTGATTCCCCATAAGGCACCTGCCTTTGCCAAGTACGACGGAGTATCCTGTCTGTGATACGGTGGGAGAACTGACTGTGGTTTTGCGTTTGTTTTCGCAAATGTTTCGGTTGAGCAAGAGTCACCACCGACTTTTTATTTTATCCTAAGGAAAGGTTTAAAAAGCACAGCAAAAACCTTTGAGATTTTTCTTGGGTTCGGGGAGTAGATTATAGAAAGGGAAGGTATTAGCACCCTTTCTATCCATGGTTATCCATGGGCTCTTAGGTACTTGCTTAGATCAACTTGCCTTGGTTTTCAATTGTTTGAAATGGTGCTTGATGTGTGGTTTTGAAAATGTTTTTGGAAAGATGCCTTGTATAGGCTACCCTTGTAACAATTCTTTACTCGAATGTTTTACAAAAGGTGTTTTGTCTTTTGAAAAGATGTTTCAAGGTTTTTTTTGAAAGCTTGTTTTGAAAGTGTTTGTGAAGTGGGTTTTGAAAATAGGCAAGTGTTTTCTTTGCAAATTGGCAAGTACTTAAGAGTTATCAACCCTAAAGTTTTCTCAAAGATTTTTGTTATGTTTTAAACCTTTTGACAATTTTGTTCCACCATTGCATTTGGTGGACAATCTTGTCTTAGGAGGTGAAAGGGACGGGCGCGGGTCATCGTTTAGACCATAATTGCAATAGTGTTAAATGTCTTTGGGCAATTTTTCTTTAAAAGGGACTTGATCATTCATTTAGGCAACATTTTGAGGGACTATGATCACTTGATTGTTTGTTTTACCCAAAGAAATTCAACATACAATATGGCCCAATTATTTGAAGGAAACAAAGTGGAATACCCTAGGGGTGCAAGTGTGAAATGTGTTGTCCATTTTCATGCTTATTTATCTTGAGATTAGGTCCAACTATTTTGTTCATTTTATTCGCGCACAAACCCTAATTCTAGCATAGTATGTTTAGAAAGCATTTAAAGTGCGAAATTTAAATTCCTACGCTATTACAACACAATAATATGGGGAGGGGGGTACAATGTTTCAAATGGGGTATATTTAGACAAAAATTTAAACCTAACTATTACATCATTTTCTTTGGATATTTACAAGACAAATAATTGTATAATTAAATGGAAATTGGAATAAATATGCAAAATGCAAAAAAAAAGAATTTTTATGTGTATGAAAAAAGAATATTATTTATGTGAAATAAAAAGGGAAATAAAAAGGTATTATTTTTGGGGTATTTTCAAATTTAGGGCAAAACCCTAATTTTTAATCAAAGGGGTATTAATCAATTAATTCATATAATATTTATTATTTACATACAAAAAATAAAATAAAATATTGTATATTTGTAAAAAGGGCATTTTTTAGTATTAAATATTAAAAAATAAAATATGTACATTTTTTGGTATTTTTATTCTAAGCACATTAATATATACCTATATATTCATATTATTTACAAAATGTGTATTATATATATTAATTAATAATATTAAAAAATAAAAAAAGTATTCTTTCCATAAAATATTTTCAGGAAGTAAAAATAAGATAAAAGTATGTAAAAATGTATTTCCAATATTTTAATATTTTAAAAAAACATATATATTTATTTATTTATGTTCAAACTAAAAGAAAAATCAAATAAATACCTAATAAAATCAAAAATGGTGAGAAAAATATTTTTTAAATTTTTAATATGCTGAGAGAAAATAAATGAGCCAATCAAAAAAAGCAAAAGTCAAAAATATTAAAAGTGAATGAAATGGGCTCAGGGGGTGCAAAACAAAAAAAGTGGTGTGAATAAGAAAATACTTCAGGCCCAGCCCAAGAAGACATTGTCTTCTGTAATCTCAAGCCTCAACTCAACTTTAGTTTTGATGAAAGACAAACAAGCTAGTTTGATGAAAGACAAACAAGCATTATGGAAAGAAGGAAAAGAAGTGGAAATCAACTTAAAGCATCATTCACTCAAAGCTTCAAGGAACTTGGCAAGCAATCAAGTATATCAATTCTCAATTAAACTACATTGATCAGAAATGCTCAAAAATGATATACACACTTGCCACATCACTTCAATTATATTTCAAAACATTTTTTAAGTTTTTCTCTGCTGTAAATCGATTAACATCTTGTGTAAATCGATTTACACATGCTTTTTCAAAAAACTGTTTGCTCCTGCCAGCAATCGATTTACAGGTTGTGTAAATCGATTGATCACAGAACAAACTGATTTTTTAACTTTTGTAAATCGATTTACACAACATGCTAATCGATTTACACTTCAAATTTTTTGAGATTCTGAACGTTACAAACACGTGCAATCGATTTGCATCTTATGTTAATCGATTTGCACATTGAAAATTTTGAAAAATCTGAACTGGTTTCAAGATATCCTTCACACCTTTTCTCCAATAGTTGCATGATCAAACATTGCATCTTGTCAAGTTTTTCAAACAGAAAAGTGTCCTTTTGGAAAGGTATCTTGATTACTATATATTACAAAATATTTCAAATCATAAACAACTCTTCTCTTGCAATAAAATCTGAACTTTGTAAAATATTCAAACTTCATATTTCTTAACTTTTAAGAACAAAGATTTTCTGCACTTTCACACATATAAAGAACAGAAATCTTTGAGCATTATCTAACCATTGTGTTACAGTTTGAATTGCTTACAAGAGAAGAAAGAAGAAACTTCAAAGAAGTCACTCTATGTGATCAACATCTTTCAAGAAATCATACTTCATAAAAACATACAAAGTGTAACTTATTTCCAGGATTGTTGGAATTAAGTATTAGATTACTTTTGTTCCTTGTTGTCCATTATTGGAAACAAGAGGTATCTTTTGAGAGGATTGTTCTCATTAGACTTATTGGAAATCCAAGAGGGTGTTCTTGGTTATTTGTTAGGTTCTTTAGTGGATAAGACTAGGAAGAGTCTTGTAAAAGTTCTAACAATATAGTAAAATCTCTTGCG